>JAHWFP010206152.1:105403-118111 GCA_023313725.1 Lithobius niger | reverse complement strand
TCTTTACAATTCTTACATTTTCTTTCTTAATTTCTTCATTTTCTCTTCTCATATCTTCATACTGCTTTTCCATAAAGCTAATACTTTCCGTTATCTTATCTATGTTATCTATCTTTGATTTCATTTTCATTAACTCATCCAACTTCCTTTTAATTCGACACAACGTTTCTTCACTATCCTCTGGAGCTACGTCGTTATTTTCTGTGTCTGACAAATCTTCATTGTCACTTTCATCAGTATTGTTATGTCCGTCCTTCTGACTGCCATCTTCTTGATTTGTAGAATTTGTTCGTGGTTTCCTGCACCTTTTACATATCCATTCTTCTTTCTTTTTCTTGCTGTAGGCCCGTATAGTGCTTGAAACTAGTCCTGAGCAGTCATAATGAAATTTTCTTTTGCACTGATGGCATGTTAGAAAGTCACCTTCGTTCGTTTTAATTTTGTTTTCACAATCTTGGCATCTGGCTGTCATTTTTGCTTTTCTGTGTTCGAAAATTATAAAAACTTAAACCAGATTGTAACTGGGTTAATGACCAAGTTAAAACTAGTTCACTTAGGTTCATTCTGGTTCACTCAATCAAACGCACCATTTTTTCCCCAAGATCTGGATAGATCACTTGTAAACAAACAGTTTTGCCTCAAATAAAACTCTTTCCAACATACATGAAAATGCGTCCCACACTACCAAACTTACAGTCATGATATGTTGCAGATATTCATTCAGCCCCTTGTAATGTTCAAAGACTTGCCAAACCTCAGAAAGCTGCTTATTTTGAGTATTTTAGTGGACATCGAAAATCAACCTGCTCAACTGGTCGTCACCATTTTTTTTTCATAATAAAAAATTTTCATTTTTTTTTAATAATAATAATAATAATAATAATAATAATAATAATAATAATAATAATAATATTTGTTGCAATAGCAACGGGTCTGGCAAGGACCGGGGGATCCATAACAGCCAGCCACAATTACATGTAAACACAGTGTACATAATATGGCCAAGGAATGGTGATCGTAAGATGTTTGGGGACACGAATGCCTTACCACCAAGGTTAGGCCTGCCAGGGACTCAAAAGTCCCCGATGGCATCGCCAAACGTGAAGGGCATGGGAAAGGTGTGAAAAGTGTTAAAAGGCCCCAAAAGAGGCTGTATAATTAAAAAAAAATAGTATACACATCGCTAAAAAATTACAAAATAGGCTGTGGTGAATACTAAAAACTGATACACCCAGGTAGTGGGATTTAAAAAATAATAATAATAATAATAAAATATATCAAACACCAACAAGATTGAACAGGGTGGCAGGACCACCACCAACGGCCAATCTCACTTTAAAATAAAATAATGTTATAATTTTAGGAGACGGAAGGGCTTGGGACCACTAACACTGTTCCCAAAGGGAGGGGGGGGGGTGCTGGTGAGAATAAAACATCATTGGATGACCGGGAGTAAAGGACGTTTCAGAAAAACGTGAAGCGGTTCCGAACAGTAGAGCTGGGCCGTTATAAGGACGAACGGTGGAGTCCAACTCTACTGTAGGCCCACATTAGGGAGGGAAGGTTGAAAGACATTTTGGTAATAGAAGTAGCACTCTTCCCTCACCAGCTTTTTACCTGCCCACCCTAATGTGGGATCAGAGTTGGTTTCTCCAGTTCGTTCTTATATCAGTCCAGCACAACCTTTTGAAGGCCCAAGCTGCAGATGTTAAGTGGAAGGAACCATCATCGTGTCAGTTGCTTTTTCCCGCATGAGGGAGGAAACCGGAGTACCCGGAGGAAACCTTCGTGCAATGGGCGGGAAACTACCGGAGAAAAAAACCCGTACATATACGCTTCCCTTCATCAGGGTAGAACCCGGGTCTGTAAAAAACCTGAGGACAGCCGGGACCATAAAACACCTATCGACGACTCAGTGCTCACGGCTACCTAATCCATGCACCCAAAGTTAAAGTATCAAGCACGTTTTGGCAAACTTTAACTGTTGTTTCCTTTACTTGATACAGATGGCGATCTGGGAGTCAAAATTGTCGTATTCATTTATATTTTTGCGTTTTTCTTTTGGCTTCTTAGTTTTATTACTCAATTTTAAAATAGCCATCATACTATAAGTTTCGTCAGAAGTATGTAAAGTTCCGTAGTGAGAAGTAACGAACTCTTGTTTCAATGCACGCTAGCCTTTTCATACGGGCCACGTGATTGTTTCGATCTTTTAAATTGTAGCCAATACAATTAAAACAAAAATTCGAACGTTGCCTAGAAGCACTTCCTCACTGCTACACGCCAACCGATTTGCTGGCTGAGCTATCATATCATGGAGGCCATTGGAAAAAAAATCATTCTATGAACGACAAGAAAAATCTTTAGTCTTTATATGCCCCGGATTTCACGAAAAAAGACTTGTTAAGCATTAAGCAGTAACCAGACTGGCTGCACGGCGACGCAAGCTGTTTACCAAAGGCGTCAAAATCGGTCAATAAATACCACGCTTTTTTTAAAATTTAGTAAGTAACGTAAATTTATTCAGGTTGTAAAAATTAATGGCATGAAACTCAACATTGAGCTTGTAAAGGCCACTCGTATCAACCCAGTCACACATTTACAACAACATCAACAACATTAACACCTTAGAATCAAAGGTAAAAACAATATCCATTTACATTTAAAAATCAAGTTTAGAATTCATAGTAAGGGTAACATAAACATGTACACATTATAAAAAAATGTTATTATTTGCAAGAATTCGTGATCTTCCATGATAGTGTATCGAGTTGAGCGTCCTGGGCAGTATTGCCAGATCCACAGATACGTCTATGTATTTACAGATTTTCACGAATTTTCCAGACAAAAAGATTTTTTTTTTTTTTTTTACTAAAATTCAATAAATTTTCGTCTGCTGTCTTCATTTTAACTTACTGGTGGGCCGGCCTGTGCATGACCAAGATTAGGTATGGCACTAATCTTGTCAACAGTGATGACTAAAATTATGTCCCAACTGGTCGTTCGAACTGGACGATTAAGAAACGTTAATTTCATTGTTGACATACTTTTGTTTTTCATGAAAATACTTGCAGGCACGATTCTTGTAAGGGTGTGCTGGCAGCATAATTATCTGCTAAGACCATGCAGTGTGATGTGTATAAAGATCAGTGGTGAAAATGTGTTTTTTTAATTCGACGTGTCACACGTCGAATTAGTGTGGCTGTGCCCAAAAAAACGGGTGAAGGTAGTTCACGTCAGCAACATCTCCTCAAAAACCAGACACATTTGTTCAATTATGATCCGGGGAACTTAAAGTGTAGGTGAGTTGCAGTGTGAAAGGACGAAAGGTATTATGCTCTGCAGAATAAAGATTTGCGATTTTCCCTAGGCTAGCCTCTAACGAGGTTTCTCAGCGAAAAACCGTAGTCCGATGGTAAGCGACTTGTGCACGAGAGAATTTTTTTTAATATAATGTGCAATATAGCAGATATTGTTCAGTACACCACACATTCAGATTTTTTAGTAGTGTCCTGTCGGTATGTCTGCCATTCCAACTGCATACCTCAGTTGTACATTTTTTTAATTCTACTATACGACACATCGAATTACCAATGCAGTGTTAGTGCATCCTTGTTTTCTTTAATAATATGCATCGCGAAAGGAGTTCAATCATATGAGGACAGCGAAATTCTGATTTTTTTAAATCTTCAAATCTTTTGTGCAATTTACACTTTACAGACATTTTATCCAAAATTCTATAAACCTTTTTTTTTCCACCAACTGGCAACACTGGTCCTCGGGAGTAAGCGGACAGTGGGAAGGAGGCACACGGAAGGTGATGCCGACAAGTTACACGCGACTTCGCACACAAGTAACGGGACTGACGGGCGATGTGTACCCATTTCAGAGCGATCCATTTTTAGTGACCTTTTCCCTCGTTGCAAGTCCAACTTACTTCCAATCAATTTACTTGAGTATAGAGAGAAAGGCAAAGACAGAGAGCGAGACAGACAGTTTTTGGCACATCTTCAAGTCCGTCCTGTCAGAAAGATCCATCGGTGCCCGTTCCAAAGTAAAACACGTTATTGAGTGGAAAATGACGGATATAAAAGTATTCCTATTCTGACTCTTGAGGTTTAAAGGCGATGGTCCATTCCATTTGTATAGCTACTGGTCTTTCATATTCGGCACTATTTTTTAACGTAAAAACTGCAAACCTATTTTATCCAATGGCCAAAAAAAACAAGAAAAAAACACGTATTTTTGCAGGGCCGTCGGACGGAAGTTAACTGGAAAATCGTCTTATGGTTTGTCTAATATCTGCCTAAATAAAAAAATTGGAAAATCATCGAAACGGAATATCGTATAATGGATAAACGTCTAACTGGACAATAATATATAAACGTCTAACTGGACAATAATATAGCTACGGTTTCTGATGTTCTATGTATAGCCGCAGCGAGCGCAGTAGCGCGAGCGAGGTAGGGACATTCGACGATTTTCCGTTATACGATTTTCGTGTTAGACGATTTTCTGGTAAACCGTTAGACTGTATACGTTCTTCCAATTATGCGATTTTCCAGTTCTATTTGCACTAGGCGAAGTTTTCAGAAACGATTCACCCGATACTACGCATCGGCATCTGCAGATATTATCGTTACTGGGTCGTAATCGGCAGCAATGCGGGTTAATAATTATAAGTCACTAGATTACAAATACCATATTTACAGGTAGTATTTCCAGGTGCCAATTTACGAACCTATTGTGTAGCACTTCGGTCAACTTTACACAGCACAACTCAAACACAACTCAACTCCTATGTTTAAACTGATTGATTGTAAGCTTAATTGAACCTATACGTAAAGTAAATTCATTAAATTATACCAATTTGTTAAATAAATAACTATATAAATAAGGCAATCTAAATAACAGACTTGAAAATCCAATATTTTCGGTTAAGTTGGGATTTATGTGTTTGGCGAGAGACCCTGTTCCGATGCCACTGCTGTCCGATTCTGCTGAAACTTCGTTAGACGTGCAATGGCTTAGCTGCTGCACACGTATTAGCCTTTTTTTTTAGTATATTTATTTGAATATACTGCTGTTTTCATGTTGTAACGAGGTCTAGAGCGACGACACTATGTAGTGCTTGACAACGATTCCAATCTGCGATTCGAAACGTCGCTTCGTGTTGTTCTTGTCGAATAAAGCTATCACTGTAGTAACGGCTTCTTCTCTTGTCTTTTGTAGACGTATCTAGACACACGCTAGTGTGTCGCCGCCAAATAACAGTAGATCATCCCATTGTATACATCCGATTGTTAAAAATTGATTGTTATTGATAAAAAGGCGGCTCACTAGCAGACATGTGTCTGTTAACTGTAAGCAACTGAAAGCATATTTTTGCATGTTGAGGATAAAAAGAAAAGAAAAACTCAAATTTAAAAGATGAGTGTCCACCAATCATAGAGAAAAAGATGCGTCAATAACGTTGCTTTTATGTTACTGCCTATATAGCTAGCTAGTGACTAGCTAATAAGATTTTTCCCATGTTAAATCCCATAGACTTTTTGCTCATGCCTAGCGCACAATTAAGAAGGCCTACGTACCTGAAATTTTGCACACGGATGCATGGAGATCTGAGAATGGTCCTTTTGTTGGTTTGGGGGTTGCAGGGGTCAGGACAAATGCGTGGGAGGGTTTTGAAATTCGCCACTAGGGAAATTAAATTTCGTTTCTTTTCCAAGTTGCAACCAAAGATTTCAAGCAACAATTGCTTGAACAATCAACACTGGTTCTTAGATTAATTGTAAAAGCCTGGACGAACAAAAAACTGAACTGTAACGAAGGACAGAAAGGGAAACATTAAGGTTTCCGTGGATTGCGTAAGAATAAAGGGATGCACGTTACATGATGGTTACGCAACAATACGAGCATCGACGAGCTAACGGGGTTTTTGTTAATACCCAAAAAAAAAATGCTTCGCCGTCTGCTGTTTTAGTAACAGCGACCATCGGGGTTTTTGCATGACTCAATGTCAACGAAATCGGGAAAAAATTAGGGGAAGATGCAGGGAAACTAAACAACTGAAGGGGATGCGCTGATTGAGTGAGCGAAGCTAACGAAATCAGCGATTGTTAGCTAGTGTGTGCAAAAATGGGATTGAAGATTATAAATGTGAAAATTTATAGAAATGAAATTCCTCTATAAAAAAAGTATACATGAAGATAAGACGGTGTAACCTTATGCACATTCACAATCCTATGAAAGTTGTGATATCCACCCAAAACTAAAACTGGTAGAAAAACCCGCCAAGTTTCCAAAAACGATCGGTCTTTGAAGGTATTGATATCATTCAACCAGGGAAAGGCCGCCAAGGTCAATCCTATTAGGCAAGTTAATCGCACCCAATAATATTTTGGACGTTAAATGAAAACTTGAAGATTACTACAGGGAGTAGCAATCTTCAAGTTTTTATTTAACTTTCGAACTATTAGTCGGTGCGATTAACTTCGCTAATAGGATTGACCTTGGCGGCCTTTCCCTGGTTGAATGATATCACTACCTTCAAAGGCCGATCGTTTTTGGAAACTTGGCGGGTTTTTCTACCAGTTTTGATTTTGGGTGGATAGAAAGTAAGGGTAATGCAGAATGAAAAACACAAAACTGGTGAGAGTGAACGAATGAACGGAGAAATGCCGGGAGTGATGAGGTGATTGTATTTCGTGCACGGGAAGATGAGACAGTGGGGAAAGAGCGAGAGAATGACGCATGCGTCCTTTTCACTTGGTTCCCGAGTTGGTAGGAAGTGAAGCTATGGCGCACGTTCCAGTGGCAAGCTCCACGCGCACGCACGTTCCGCGCAAAGTCGGCGAAATTTTCAATAAGAAAGAAAGCCCTCTATTTCCTGTGGAAGAAGGCAAGAAAAGGGTTTTTGAAGAAATGACGAGTTGGCGATGCTTGCCAAACGACCACAAACTACCCCCCTCCCTCTCCCCCACCCCTTTCACCAACCATCTTTTGCACGCCCACCAGTGATCGATTGGGAGACGTGGTCACCGGTTATGGTGCGTCCACAACAACATTTTTTCTATGTAATGGAAGAAGCGTGAAAAGCGGTTTTTTTTTAAAGTCTTGGGAGAAAAAAAAACATGTTCCTCTGGCTCAAAAGTTGTGCGTGGTGCACATGCGTGTCTTCGTAGGATAGTAGGTCCAACACTAACAGAAGTGCTCTTTTCTGTAAAACTTTCGTCGCTATCGATAACTTCAAACGAGTGCTTTTTTTCTAGTTTTGTTTTAACGAATTCTTTTGCGACTTGAAGCAGATGTTGCAAATCTTGTGTACTTGCATGTTTAATCTTTCACAGTGGGCATCTCTCTATCTTGTATGCTATTTCCGTTTCCTGCTTCTGGAACCTTCTAGAAACTTCCGTTATTTCGCGGTTGTCAGGGGTAACCAAATCGCATAAAAGAAAGGGAGCCAACCTGCAAAATCAGTCAGTCTTCGAGCCAGCGTTTCCCTGGTTAGGGGTAATTTTTGATAATAGGCCGTTAGTATAGACAGGAACTTTGATAGGCTCTGCAAGCCTAGATTCCCCTAAACCTAAAGTAAACCTAAAGTTCAGAACCTACAGTCCCTAGCTCAGTTTTTCTTTTAGAGCTCTCCAATTTAGCTGTTTTTCGTCAGCCTCCAGAGCAGCTAGAGCTCAATTAGCTCAACTTCGAACTTCACCAACCATTGTACAAGCAGAATGAAGTGTAGTGAGGTGGAAAGGGAAATCCGGATATTTGATCTGGTAAACCTACAATCATATAGTAAGTGCCCAGAATATATCCCATATACGTTGAATGAGCGGGGTAGTCGCTCATACTACTCTCATCGATAATTGTGCAAGAGTCCCATTTTCAGCTGCTAATTGTAACAGTTTGCTTCAAACAGTTTAAGGTGTAACCACCACACCTTTTCGGCAATTGTCTGGTACAATTTGAGCCTGCGTATAGGTTAATTCGATCACTCTTGTTGCCAATCAGATATATATATATATATGTTTGCTATTACACTTCCATAAAACGGTGTATATTTTGCATTTTGTTAAATACTTTAACCTGGACACTTTTAGATTGTGGTTTAACATGTGTATATATGTATCTTGTAGGTTAGCAGGTATGAGGTTAACACGTTTATTTATATCAGTAGGCTAACAGGTATAGAGTTAACACGGGAACACGTCAAATAACAAAAGGCGTTAAAGGATAAATTCAGGGGTGAACATATAATCTAGGGCCAAATTCATAATGACGGCTCAGCGTGAGCTAAGCACGAGTTCGAGCTCAGCTTAGCAAGTTAGTATTCATAATGACACCAAAGCATGAGCTGAGCACGGACTCAGGCTTCACTGTGAGAACGACTTTGCAAAGTTTGAGCCTCGCAGCTCACTTCGTATACATAATGGCAAAGCCAAATCGTGGTTCATGCTCAAAACGTGAGTCGACTCAAGAAATCCTATTTGTGTTTCCGTGCATTCCTCAAAGCTCTGCTTTGCTAAGTGTGGGCTAGGCTCAAACTCACGCCAAAGCTTTACTTTGCTAAGTCTGAGCCTGGATTTCATTATGTATACCATAGTGAGTCTGAGCTAGGCTCAGGCTTCACCCTGACTTAGCGAAAGTACCAATTCAGGCCTTGAGTTGAGCCGTCATTATGAATTTGGCCCTTAAAAAAAATTCTTCTGCGTATTCTACACTACAAACTTTAAACGGCACGGTTGGTAACTCTTCCCTTGACGATTTTGAGCAGATTAAGCACGTTCTCGCATACTTTTCATTTTTTATTCCACTAATGGAGGCACTGATTCGTTAGTAGATCTGTTCCTTCCATGTAAATAGCAACTTTATCTTTCACACTATAAACATTTCAGTAATTAATTAACCCATTTCTGCCCATGTCGAACTGGATGATTTATTTTTAAGTCGCGGGATTTGAAACGGCATTCACTTGGCTTGAAGACGAGGACGCTAACCACTGGGCTGCTGCTGCTCGCTTTGCTCGGGGTCCGCGAGGACCCCTCACAAAGCTCGCGCTGCGCGTAGGGACTTAGTTTTTTGCCGTTCCGTATAACCGCCTACCATTGGGCAGTAAAGGGTTAATACACTGATTCATTTAAAAAAAATTTGTTCTGTGATGTGAACGATAACGCTTATGTGAAAATAATTATGTTATAAAGGCAGATAATATAGCAATCACTCGCTGAAGCCCGTGTTGTGTTGAATGCACAGTTTGCAACACTGGTCAGGTATGGTGGCTCATGTGTATGTTTATGTTCGACCGAATTAAGTGTCTCAAAATCGTTGCGCACACTGGCTAATAAACACTGATTTTTGTTCGCTTCGCTCAATCAGTGCATCCTGTGACTTAAATCCCCACTCCACCACTAATACTGCCCCTCCCCATTTCTATGATCATTTCCATTGTATTCTTCCTTATTCATGTTCGCTAGTGAAAAGACCAGCCATCATGTTTCTCAGTTCCCCTCCTCCCCGCCCCACGGCTTTTGATCCCCCTTCCGCCCTTTTCTAATGATCACTTGTATTATATTCTTCCATGTTGATGTTCACGCTGGTGGAAATAAATGAGGCTCAAGGCTCTCGAGGAAGTTGCTCCTTCGAGAAACGTCACCAAAAAACTTTCCCCCATTGCTTCCCTCCTACCAGTCGTGCGGTGCCGTTGGATTCTTACTTAACTCTTAGGGTCATATTCATAATAACGGCTCAACGTAAAGTCTGAGCTGGTCCTTTGCTAAGTCAGGGTGAAGCCTGAGCCTAGCTCAGACTCACTTTGGTATACATAATGAAATCCAGGCTCAGACTTAGCAAAGTAAAACTTTGGCATGAGTTTGAGCCTAGTTCACACTTAGCAAAGCACAACTTTGAGGGATCCACGGAAACACAAATACACAAACAGACAAATAATGGGGGGAATAATAATAATAATAATAATAATAGTAGCTTTAATCAAGTACAGGTACATAAGTACATACGAGTACAGGCACGAATTCCGTATCAGACTTGTGTGTGCAAGCAGTTTACAGTATATACATTTTATTTACATAAAACTTTCCACATTTCATAACCTAATTTACAAAAAACACATTTCACATACACTATTTTAACAATTTAAATTTTCATTTAGAGTTTATTTAAGTCAATTTAATCCATTTAATATCTTATATGTGTCCTATTCATGTATCCTTTGTTACCTAAAGGCTGCTTGTTGTGATTGTATTAACCACTTTTTGATTTTACGCTGCATTTCACTGTTGTTTAGTAATTGTCGCAGTTCTTGTGGAATCAAATTGAAGTATAACGGTACCAGATATTTCATAGTCATTTTTCCATATGAATTTCTCCAT
The DNA here is from genome assembly GCA_023313725.1 of Lithobius niger. Taxonomy (NCBI): domain Eukaryota; kingdom Metazoa; phylum Arthropoda; class Chilopoda; order Lithobiomorpha; family Lithobiidae; genus Lithobius; species Lithobius niger. The sequence continues at coordinate 107,723 of JAHWFP010206152.1, read as the reverse complement.
ATTGGTTTTTGTAGCCAGGTATTATTATTTCTCATATTTCTGTTTACCATAATTTTATGTTCATCCTTGTAATAGTTCTTTTTTATAATGTTCCATTTTAATGATGTGTCAATTTTCATTATTTCAAATTATTTATATAACTCATCAGTCTGTTGTATTTCATTGTTTCTGAAAAGTACTTTCATTGCTTTGTTAGTTAATTTTTGTATTTGTGCCATGTTGCTTTTTGATGTGGATCCATACACATTGAGCCCATAATATATGTTTGACATTATCAATGCATGAAAAATCATCTTCTTATTTTTTGTACTCAGTATATTCTTTAAGTTATATAATGCTGGGATCATTCTCCTTAGTTTTTGTGTAAGTATATCAATATGTTTGTAAAATTTCCAGTTTTTATCAAGCTCAATTCCTAAATATCTTGTATTATTTCCTTTTTTTTATCTTAGCACAATCACAGTTACAGTTACATTTTCTATCACATGTTCTTATTGTTCCTATGGCTTCTTGCATGTGTGATGTTACTATCGGTAGAAAGCATGTTTATTCATAATTTAGGATTAAATCGTTTTCATTAAGATAAACTTGTAGATTGTCAAAATCATCCTGCTAATTTTCCATCATCATTCTGTTATTGTTGTGTATAGACAACATAAATATGTCATCAGCAAATAAGGTCATATATGTTTTCCATTTTAAATCAGTAATATCATTTATATAAATTAAAAATAGTAGGGGCCCCAATACAGAACCTTGTGGTACACCGTATTCAATTTTTGTCCATTGACTTTGGTTATTATCAATTCTGACACATGAATATCTATCTGCTAAATAACTGTTAATAATGTTATGCATTTTTCCTCTAAGTCCATTTTTATAAATTTTTTCTAGTAATATATCTTTTGTAAGAGTATCAAAGGCTTTAGTTAAATCTATTAGAATTGTACCAACCGATTTTCCTTCATTTAATGCTCTGCAGACGTTATTGTTTATATTTTCTAACGCGTCATTATACCAATTCCTTTTCGATATCCAAATTGATTTTCGTTTAATACCGTGTACTTCTCCAAAAGTTCTTCAATTTTTGTTGCAAAGAATTTTTCTATTATTTTATTTAATACAGGTAATAATGATATTGGTCTCTAATTGTTGAGATCTTGTACATTCCCCTTCTTATTAGCCGAATAACTTGTGTTTTTAGATTATTTGGCCAAATTTCAATTGTTTTAATTATACTATTTATTAGAGTTGTCATGAATTCACTTGTTTTATCTTTTGTTTCTGCAAAGTGTTCCATCATGAATCCATCATGGCCACAATAATAATAATAATAATAATAATAATAATAATAATAATAATAATTTAATAATAATAATAATAATTTAATAATAATAATTTTAATCAGTTTGAAGTACAATTACATGTATCATCAAGATAGCACGAAGCCGGAGCTTGTATGTGCACTGATGGACATTACATAATACATTCAAGTTTTACATTTATTTTTTTTACCCTAAATTTGATTTACTTAGTAAGATTAATACATCATACTGGTAATCATTATATTTAATTGTTAGTTAGCCATTCTTTAATAACTTTTTTAGTATTCTTCACTGTTATTGTATCTCTTATTTTTTTGCGGTATTTCATTGAGTACATGTGGGATAACAAATGCAGGGCATCTTTTCCCATAGGAATTTCTCCAAGTCGGAATTTTTAGCCATGCAGTGTTGTTTCTAAGAGGTCTTAATATTTTAGTCTGATAAGTGTCATCATGATAGTTGTCTATCACAACTGATAGCCTATAGAGGTACTTAAAAGTTAGTAGCCTATGTTCTGAAAATATTTCCAGTGAAGATTTATCATTTAAGTTAAATAGTGCTTTAGCAGCTTTATTTGATATTTTCTGTAGGCGATTTATATGACAGTTGGAAGTTAATAATAATAATAATAATAATAATAATAATCTTTAATAATAATAATAATAATAATGATAATAATAATAATAATAATACTTAGAAAGAAAAAAAAAACAATGTACGAAGTTTACACTTGTGAACTTGTTTTTTTTCGGAACACAAAAGAACATACAACAAAATTACATAGATTTCATTTTTCTAATTTTCAAAGCAAACTATTGATATTCAACAAGAATTTATTCTAAAAATAATTTTTTCTAATAATAATGATTGTCAAAGCCAGTAGTCCACTGGCTTCCCGAAACGTGTGATGAAAGTCCCAGCTCAGACCAAAGATCTGTTGTGCTGAACCAGGTCGCAAGTGACAAGAAAGGGAAGCCCGCACATTGGGACACTTG
>JAHWFP010206152.1:87262-104923 GCA_023313725.1 Lithobius niger | reverse complement strand
CCCCCCCCCCCCCCCCCTCTTTCCCTCTTGTGTGGTGAGCGCCTATGGAGACAATGACAACGTCGCCAGCAATTAATCAACAAGGACCACAACCGGGTCGCAAGTGACAAGCAATGGGCACATAATTGGACACATTGGGGCACTTGAGTCACTGCCCTCCCCCCCCCCCCCCGCACCCTACTTTTGGATGCCCTTTCGGTACATAAAGATAAGCCATTACAAAGACTATTCAAGGATTAAAATAATGATTGCAGGGTCCCAAGTTCGTTTAATATGACCCGGCCATTTCTAATATTTTTTAAAATTTGAGATAGCTATTTTTTTAGACCTCTTTTATAAAATACATGGGGAGGAAATAGTGCTTGCATCTTATTGAAAATGTTGCTCTTTGTATATTTTTAATGATCTTTGCCCTTCTTTCCGACGGATGCCGCGCCCCCTCCCCCCCCCCCAGGTTTGAAAGTCTGTGGGCGCCTATACAGTGACACACTGAAAAAATACATCGTCAGCCGAATTGCAGCAAACCGCATTACCATTGCCATGCCAGCAATTACCTAAGCCACAATAATAGACGAAAAATACGCTGTGAAGCACGCGAGCTGTAAATAGTCAACATTTCCATGGCGAGCTGTATCTCTGGACCGCGGGGCGGGGCCGGGGGGGGGGGGGGTTTGACCTCATCTTGGCGTTCGCTCCCTCGCCCCCTCCCCTCCCGCATATTACTGCTGTCATATACACGCGGTTACTATAACGTTTTTCATACGGCGGATATATAAATCTGTGTACTTTTTGATCTCAATTTTTAAACAGTTCTTGAGTTCATTTGTCTCACAGACAGGCGAATAAAATTTGAGAGATAATAAAAATTAGTTTGTGTGATGATCCAGCTGACTATTAGAAGTGATATTGTCTGACAAAAACTAGTATTCTTGAATAAAAAACAAAATTGATTTCATTTGCCCCCCCAAACCCCACCCCATTCAATCCCTCCACGGGCCCACGGGCCGGCGCCCTTGTCATATGCCAGGATCGCATGGGCCTTAAAGCGGGCTCTAACCAGGAAAGTCCCTAAACGAATCGATTTCGAAATGGTAAGTAAAAAACACAACACGTTGAAAGCTTTAAGCCGTGCAGCCAAATGGATGTTATGCAGAGTAGCTGACTCCCAAAGCATGCCCAAGGTCTAATCACGACCAGGCTTAGGATTTCTTGAGTCGACTCACGTTTTGAGCATGAGCCGCGATTTGGCGTTGCCATTATGTATACGAAGTGAGCGAAGCTCAAACTTTGCAAAGTCGATCTCACAGTGAAGCCTGAGTGCGTGCTCAACTCATGCTATGGTGTCATTGTGAATACCAAATTGCTAAGCTGAGCTCGAGCTCATGCTTAGCTCACGCTGAGCCGTCATTAGGTCCTTATGGGTCGAACGCACTAGGCGACCTGGCCGCGCGGCCAGGTTGCTGCAGCCAATGAAAATGATTACTGCGTGGCGTCACATAAACTGTAAGCATTCTCATTGGCTGAGGCGTGGCCAGTTCGCCTAGTGCGTTCGAGCCCTTAAAAGTAGTGCTTAAATATAGTCTTGATTTATACGATCTTATTATGTAGATTTATGATTGTTATATTCGAATTGTTGACTGTGGCGCCATCATTTACGGAAAAGTCGAAAAAATCTCGTAAATGTAAACCCTTGTTTACGAGATGGAAAGCCAAAAAGAGTTCGGTTAGCATTAAATAAATCCAGACGCAAACCTATTTCCGATTCATTTTGGATCCATGACTTACGGCTCAATCATACCGACATTTTCCCAAAGTGACTTCTTGCGAGCTACTGAGAAGTCTCAAGTGTGCTCAATGGGCGTTTCTGTATACTTACTCGGAAACAAGACCAACTAGGATAAAGCTCTGTGTCTTACTCAATACCACTAGGCCGCGTTTGCGCAACGACTTGCCTTTGCATTCTCGCAGGTAGACTTTAATCGCGATGGCAAAGTTGTCGTTGCCACGGTAACAACGCTCCTGGATTAGATATATCCGACATCGTTTGAGTAAACGCTTGCTGTCTTATAATCTGTGACACTAAGATAAGAATTCCTCCTGACGAAACAAGTTTCCCAATCGCTTTCGAACATGCATTATTTAATGTTGCGAGCCGACAGAGCTAAAACCGCCGCCATATTGGAATTTCAGGTGGCTGCGAGAATGCAAAGGCGAGTCGTTGCGCAAACGCGCCATTATATCCTAAAAAAAAAAAGTTGGGTTTGCTCTCTCAACGGACAGCCACCAATTGTAGCGCTTGCGTGAAACCGCGAGAGAAAACGTGGACGCCTAAGCGCACCAGTCGATTAGGCTTGGGATACACGTCACGTAATCCTATATGATTTAACGTACTACAGATCATCTTCTAGCTACCACATTTTAAAATGAATTTGCAGCAAGGAACTGACTAACAGTAGACGAATAAAGTTCGTGTGGGCATCTAGAAAAAGTGATACATTTGTTTAAAAATACATACCATCTAGACAAGCAGTTTCAATGCTTTGTTCATCAACTATTACTCCGTCCTTTGCTGTAAATCCATTTTAAAGTGGTGGCGGCTGCAAAATATTCTGCTCCATTCCTGGAACTCTTTTGCGTGTCCGCTATTAAGCCGGGTTCTGATTCATCCGCTCAGTAGTCGGGACTAAGTGTGAGCTAGGTTCAATTAACTCACGCCAAAGCTTTACTTTGCTAAGTCTGAGCCTGGAATTCATTATGTATACCAAAGTGAGTCTGGGCTAGGCTCAGGCTTCACCCTGACTTAGCAAAGTACCAGCTCAGACTTTGAGTTGAGCCGTCATTATGAATTTGGCCCTAACTGGTTCAAACAGAAGAGTAAAGGAATTATTCAAGGTGGAAACCTTAGTGCATAACTTTTCAGTATTTTCGTGGATATGCAAAAGGTCGGATTAGCCCGAAAAATACGTTTCATTTTACGTTCTGCTTTCACTAACTGAAATGCCGATATCAAACGGAAATTACATTTAACTTTTATCCGTCCAAAGATAAAATATTGTATATATAGACATGGTCTCCGTACTACGAAACTAACAAACAAACAATCGAGAAAATTCAAAGAATGGTTGCTCACCAGTACAAACATTTAAAGCAACTCCCTTATAAAGATCGGCTAAAAAATTTGGAGCTTCCCACTATAATTCACGTTACCAGAAATTATTTTCCTCTTTTTCTGGCCAATTCGATTTTCCCCCCCAAGGCATCTGTTTATAGCTCTTTGCCCTAGTCATATAAAAATAAATAAAACCCTCCCTCACAAAACCATTTAACATTCTTCTGAATTTTTCGACTAAGCTGGGTGAATTATTTTTTTTTTTATGAGCTGCCATAGAATTACCAACAGATTTGTGTACTAATTAGCACACGATTCTGTTAGTAGTTCTCTGGTAGCAAATAAAACAAAAACAAATCTACCAAGCTTCGTAAAAAAAAATCAGGAGGATGTTAAATGGCTTTGAGAAGGAGGGTTTTTTAAAGTGGTTAATTTATGGCAAACAGAGCCTTAGGGGTAAAAAAAAAAATCAAATTCGTCAGAAAAAGAGGAAAAGAATGTCTGGTAACGAGAACGTAGAATAAAAGATCTTATTTTAACATACCAGATCTTAAATAAATGAATTGATTTGTCCAGAGAAAATTTTTTTTGGAACGCTCTGATATCAGTTTTAGTCGTGGTCACACAAAGAAGCCCATGAAGCCAGCGTTCAGAACTGACATTGGCAAATCATGTTTTACTGTGCGTTCCATCAGGGTGGAATGCCTTTTCTAAGTCTGTGGTGAATTCTACTATGCTGAGCATCTGGAAGAGCCAATATGACAAACTCTAATCCCTTCAATGATGATTTTAGCATGTGCTTTTTGTCAGTCTCGGTCTTTTATTCTTAATGTTATTCAAGTGCAGGGCCAAGTGAGATAAACACTATATTCACATGACCACTTCGAAGCGCTTCAGAGGGATGTGGATCGCATCCGTGTCACCTCCGTGGGTCTTGTAAACACCCGTTCGTGGCGCTTTCTCCGTCAGGCGCTACAGAAACCGATGCGCTTTACAGACCTGGATCGGACGTCTGAAGCGCATCGTCTTTATTCATGTAAACACTCGCAATCGTATTAAGAAGTTGGAGAACGCCAGGTAAATATGGCGGACAGAGTTACGGCGCCCACGTATTTTGTAGTAGTGCAACTCGAATTTTAGGTAAATAAACTGAAAATAAGCGTACATGAGTAGAAAGACCACTAATATAATGCATACATTTGGTTATTTGGGTTTAAGCTAACCTTGTTTACTAACATGCAGGGGCTAGAACAGCGTGGGATCGACCTACTCACAATTCGCCAAAGGGAGGACAGGTAGGAATGGTTTTCTGAGCAAAGCGCCTCCCTTAGCGCATTGGCTGCCCTAACCGCGGTCTTTCGTCGTATAAACAGGTGCCGTTTTTTTATGCACATTTCAAAGCGCAGTGTTAAAATGCGCTTTCTTGTGGCCATGTAGACGTAGTGATTAACGTTGGCCTCGAGCGAAGTTCGACGCTTCACTCCCAATCTGCGTTGGTCGTCTGCATCCTAACGCTGACCCATTGAGCGCACTCATTAATAATAATTACAATATTTAATAATATTAATTTACAACTGTGAAATGACTTTCACGATTTTTCCTTTGCATTGGTTTACGCCCATCTCTTTTTCAATTCAATTTGTGAATATGTTTATTGAGGGTTCTGACCCTAGGTCACACACCCCACTACAAAAACCAACTTAACGTAAAGTAATTAACTTAACTAATCATGTCATACATTACCCCAACGCCGGATTACAAAGAAGGATCTTCTCTCAGAAACAGTTGATCACAAAACCATACCACAATGAGTACAAAAAGGCAGAGACACAAAGCACAGTTTCCGCCACTTTCAATGCTCCTTTCGATAGTCTGCAGCAGAGATGATATCGACAATACTTTTTTTGTTACAATTACACAGATTCCCTAACTTTTGAATGGTAACTGTTAATACAGTTTACCGTGAGTAACACTGTTCTATTCGTTGATTGTTATATCACGCGTATTGTTTCCTTCCTTTGTATGAATCTCTTAGTGTATTCCTTATCATTATCAAAAACCAAAACTGGTAAAAGGGGCCGCCAAGTTCCGAATAGTTCGGCCCTTCAAAGAAGTGATATCAACACACCAAAACATTCGCCAAGTTAATAGCACTGCTTAATAGTTCGAAAGTTAAATGAAAACTAGACTACTGCTACTTTCGGTAGCAATGTTCAAGTTTTCATTTAACGTCCAAAGTATTATTCGGTGCGATTAAGTTGGCGAATGTTTTGGTGTGTTGATATCACTTCTTTGAAGGGCTGAACCATTCGGAACTTGGCGGCCCCTTGTACCAGTTGTGGTTTTTGATATGATGTAGGGGTTTTTAGTACGTGTGGGGGCTGCCCCAATGCCAACCCCACAGTTATGGGAATTGCTTGAAAATGTGCCGTGGTGCTTGTCAAGGGGTTGTGGGAATTCCAAATTAACTTTACCCAATGGAACAAGGCTGGTAGTCGTGGTTCAGTTTTGGTGTTAGTTTAATGTTAAATATGAGCGATCGTGTACTCGTGCTCGCCTGAAGTTCAAGGGCGACACTAACCTTGGCTTAGGGCCTTAAATGGAATGTCAGCGGCATTAGGCTTACTTGGGAAAATTTGGATTAGTTAGTTTCGGGCTATTTCATACGTTGACTGCAACACTAAGTAGCTACGGGATTGCAGTGCTGAAATAGCAACAGGGTTGGTCTGGTTTGAATTTAAGTTCGGGGATGGTGGCGGATGGAATTTTAGGTTAATACGTAATTGTTGGGAGCACCCGGCGGAAGACCAAGCTAGCTCGAGCCGTTACAATTGATGTCAATCATTATGTACAGACAAATCATAGCTATGTATTGTTACAACAATTGATCAAATAGGATTATTTCAACTAACAATGAGTATTAATTTTAGATGACAATGACATACATTACAATTTGACGTCATGTGGCCTTCGGGCTTGGCAGATTTCACAAATGACGTCATCAGCGTAACCTTGCTGGGGTGGTACAATACCAACGTTGAAATCCGAAATTAAACTCGCAACAATGATATCACTCCTTTTTTTTTAATTGTGTATTCACTCAACTCCACTACCGTGCAGATGTGTAATAAAGTGCCACGTCAACAAGAAATTGGTTTTCAACACTTTGCTACTACCTTTTGCCTATAGATCGAACTATTCTCAACTTAGTCACCTCTTTATACGTTTTTGGTTTTAATTTTGTTGTAATTTGTTTTATTTCGTTAGTTTTGGTGTGTTGATACCACTCCTTTGAAGGGCCGAACCAGTCTCAACTTGGTGGCCTCTTTACCACTTTTGGGATTTGTTTACTTTGCTTTGTTTTTACAGTTGGTTTATTTTTCGTGTATTGGACGTTAATACAATTTCTGTGCAACGTTGTTTAGATTTATCGTGATACACTAGTGCGTGTCTAGGTACGCACGTCAGTATACACGTTGCCATTGTCCGAACTTTGGCCGTCCAATGAGAGAAGATGCCGACAATACTAACAATGATTATAACAATGTTTTCGTACTTACGCGCCCTCCTACGCCATCCCCGTTACGCCCCCAGGCTCCAAACCATAAAAGATACGCAGTTCGTGTTGTACTGCACCCATTCGTCCAATTTCATAGCTGGAAGCCTCCCCGATATCTTGGTATCGATGAATAATCATCCTATGGGATTTAACATGGCGATGAGCTTAATAGCTCGCAAGCTAGTATTAACACTTTTTCAACGTTATTGAGGGTCAGATTTTGCATTGAAAGCAGCTTAGCTGGCATTCCTACACGAGTTAATTTTTGTCAGGTGGATCGTTTCTCTCGATTTCTACACAATTTAATCATTTGTACCGCATTATTATTTTCCCCCAAGTATCTGAAATGTGCCCAACTATGCTTCAGGATACAAGACGCTGACGCTATGGCGTCACGTACAATGGTTTACAACCTCGACAATTGAATTGATGTGATGTTTGTTGCCTAACTTGGCGCGACACACTAGTGTGTGTCTAGATCAACAATACTTTTTTTGTTACAATGACACAGATTACCTAATTTTTGAATGGTAACAGTGTTCGATTCGTTGATTGTTATATCACGTGTATTGTTTCCTTCCTTTGTATGAATGTCTGCGGCCTTGCAGTGCTGGAAACACCGGTTCTCGTCAGATCCCCGAAGTTAAGCAGCATTGGGCTGGATTGATACTTGGGTGGGTGACCGCCTGGGAATCTGGCTGTTGCAGACATAGGGCCTTAGGGCTTCGGGCAGATGACCAGGAGTGGTTAACGCTCGTTAAACCCTTTTATTTATGAATCTCTTAATTCCGCATTGGGTAATTGCTTCCCAAACCGAACTCTCTTTTATTAACTAGTAATTAATAATTTCTACTTAATCTTACTCAAACCCACTTCGCCCAAAAGCCTTCAGCCGTGGTTGCTGAAGCCACCACGATACAACTTTAAATGAATATGTTGCTTCGGCTTCAGGTATTCTTCATGTATTAGGACTGAACTCCTAATACCGGTAACTATACACATTAATCCTTTCGATTTGACGAATTGATTACATCAATTAATAGTAGATTTCGTAATGAATTGTAAAGCAAACCTGATATGGCGAAATGAGATTGACTCGGGCTAAATCCACAATTTATATTGCTGTATTGATTTTCTCAACATTTCCCGTGCAGTAAACTCGTATACTCTTTGGACCGAAATCGTAGTCAACAACATTTGTTTCATTGAATCTGACTGTGAGATCCAGATCGGGGGGGGGGGGGATTGAGGCTTAATGGCGCGTCGACAACTTGGTCATTAGCGCCAACCAGATCAGGCCTCTAAACGGAAGGAGATAAGATTGTTAAAGGGAACCGACACTGATTTTACCAACTATTAGGCCCGTGAATATGAACGGTGCTACCCTGAAGATTGATTGATTGATTGATTAGATATATTTACCCGGGGAGCCTGACCCGTAGTCATGCGCTTCCCGCCACCCTAATACAAAAATAAACTCTGAAGATCTCTCGACATAAACAAAGAGTCTCAATAATTCTTTTCGCGTGCGTCAAAGAGCGTCAAGAATTGAGATGTGTAAGTGTTCCTCATTAAATGTCCGCTTTTTACCGTATGCAATGCACAAGTGTTTTTGCCTCATGCAATGCGCAAGTGTTACTCGTTCAATGTCCGCTTTGACGAGAGATTCTTTTTTTCCCTTATGCAACAAACAAGTGTTTTTGCCTCATGGAATGCGCAAGTTTTCCTCATTAAATGTCCGCTTTTGACGGTAGATTCCTTTTTGCCTTACGCAACGTGCAAGCATTTTTGCCCCATGCAATGCGTAAGTGTTCCTGATTAAATGTCCGCTTTGATGGGAGATTCCTATTTTGCCTCATGCAATGCGCAAGTGTTTTTGCCTCATGCAATGTGCAAGTGTTCCTCATTAAATGTCCGCTTTGACGGGAGATTCCTTTTTGCCTTATGCAACGCACAAGTGTTTTTGCCTCATGCAATGCTCAAGTGTTCCTCATTAAACGTCCGATTTGACGGGAGATTCCTTTTTGCCTAACGTAACGCGCAAGCATTTTTGCCCCCATGCAATGCGTAAGTGTTCCTCATTAAATGTCTGCTTTGACGGGAGATTCCTTTTTTGCCTTATGCAACGTGCAACTGTTTTCGCCTCATGCAATGTGCAAGTGTTCCTCATTAAAATTAAGTTCCTCATTAAAATTAATGACTGTGAGATTCCTTTTTGCCTTACGCAACGTGGAAGCATTTTTGCCCCATGCAATGCGGAACTGTTCCTCATTAAGTGTCCGCTTTAATGGGAGATTCCTTTTTGCCTCGTGCAACGCTTTGGTATAACGCTACGTACCAACTAGTGGCTGACGTCACCCAGTAAGGGCAAGCGTTGTCATGATGCCATGGGAGCAGAGAGCTCACGCCGTATCAGCCACACAGAAACTGCCGTCATAACGACAGATTTCGGTTAATGTTCGAAAGCCTAAGCCTGCTAACTTAAATACACGTAGGATATCTATATTTATAATGCGGTTAGGTCGAACCATAGGTGGCTCGGGAGAGGGATATGAAGCGGACGCAGCAAACCCATCATTAAGACAGCCAATGTGAACGGCTCAAATTAAGAAACAATGAGGAGACAATGATTTAACAGACAAAACAATGCTTCACGTAAAACAGAAAACGCTGTCGTTTGGTGAAGTAGTGAGGTAGCAATGAATAAGGAAGAGAATATTCATTCTTGCACGGTAGAAAAAGGAAAATGGCGGGTGAAAGAAGGAAGTGACACAAAAATACAATCCGTAGGGCGATGGAGCTCAAACCTACGACCGATGAAGCTCAAATATCACGCTACTAACAAAGCAAGCCTAGCTGTGCCCCCAAAAGATGAAGGCAATGGGCTTCAAACATTCCTTATCAACTAGACCTGGAACCTGCTATACCGGCGGAATTTTACCCCAGGTAACTCTGGTAGCCACAGTAATGCTGGGTATTAGTGCCGAGTAGACTACTTTCAAAGTTGGTTGAGTAACAATCACTGCATGCGCAATCGTTGTTGAGGGATTATCGCTTGGTATCAAGATGGAGAAACAGGCTACGTGGCCACACAGAGAATTAGAGTGGCGGCTTCCATTGAAAACGCGAGTTACTTTCCTAAGACCAAACGCCGCGGCTGCCGGGGGGGGGGGGGGGTTGGATGGGTGGAGGGGGGTGGAATTATTCAGACCACTCAATGGGAGGAGTGCGAGGAGGTGGGGGAAGCGGGTACGGGTATCGAGAAGTATTGATACGTATTTCGCTTGGAGGGTATGTCCGTTTAGCTCAAGACGGAAAAAGAAATTATCGAAAGATGAGCAACCAAATTATACTCTTTCCATCAAGTAGCCAAGCCGAAGGGCGCTAAACCATCCCTCACCCATCTAAGTCTTGACCTTCCACTCCTTTTCCATCGAACGAGACAGCTTTTATCAGTGGGAGTTTCTACAAGTTTACGAATAATGCATTTCAAGGAGCAAAGTTGGCGTTCGCATTCTTTGCACTTTGGCTCAACTCAATGCAATCCTTGGAGCTAGTGCAAGCGGCTAACAATTCCTTCAGCGTTTCGTGTTTAACATTCTAAGCATGAATTGGTTGATGCGGAGCCCGTCAATCACGTGGCGCTTCCGTTGTCTCACGTGATCTTTGTGCGGCGTGCCCCCGCGTGGCCCGGGTGACCCACGGATGGAGCGGGGTCAAGCCATTTTTCCCGGCGATTATGCGGAGCCCGAACTTTTGACGGGTTTGGAAAAGGCGATTCGGCCGCCAGCTGGCTGCACGAAAAGAAGATACAGACCAAGTTAGAATTCTTCCGCCATTCTCTCTCTCTTCGGTATCATCTTTTCTCGTCGAGTCTTCCTCCCCACTCCGTTTACCATTCGTTCCTTCCGCCGTATACGTTGTCAGCAGCAAGAACGGAACAAAAGGGAAATAGAAAGAAAGAGAAAAAGAAGGGGAGGTGTGCCCCCTCCCCCCCCCCTCCACATCCCTCTTCTTCCTTCCACGAATTGTAAATCAAAGGGGAAGGTCAGGAAGAATTCATATCGGCTGACTTCAAACTCGGATATGCTCCCCCTAGAATCCGACTTTCTCAATAAGTTTGACGACAGAGCTCAGCCCACGTCACTCATTCAACTCCCGGCAACTGCCCCCCCACCCAATCCCCCGCCCCTAAACTGACGTCACCCCCAAAACTCTTTTAACTTCGAATTCAATAAACTTTTCAGAAATAAAATCCCCGTCCAGTCTAGTCTTGCTTGCAATGCAAATCCGTCCCTTGTGTGTGTCCATCGTCATGCGAGCAGACGATATTTAAAATGGGGGAATTTTTTTTCAAATATATGGACAAGCACTTTCGTGAAATTTGATGTGCTCCAGTCTGCTGAATTATTAAAATGAAAATAAAAAAGTTAAACGACCCCAGCGAAGCAACAGGCATACCATTAAGTATACTGGTCTTGTCATAATAAAAAGAACGCTAAGCTGAGAACGCAGGGACGACGCTAAGGGGGTGGGGGGGGGGGGGGCGCTCGCTCCCCTAATTTTTTAACCACCCTTCTACCTTTTCCCTCCCCTGGCTGCCCTTCCCGCCCAATCAATCAGATCAAAATCAAACGTATAAAATTTAAGAAAATTCTAGTTACCTATTAAGAAACCTACGTTAGTTTCTTTCACAGCGACAGGATTGGACTTGAGGTCACATCAATGGAGCCTAGGTTGTTAGTGTGAGTTGTAAAATCATATTTTTTTAAGCTGTATTAAAAATATTCTAAAAAAATTGGTGCAGAAAACAGTTAACTATAGGTGTGAGAAAGAGAATTGCAAGTGTCTTGTTTCAACTTCATTCTTTTTTTTTTTTTTTTTTAGTGGTGGGTTCGCAAAAGTACAATCTTTTGATTTACCCTCCCCCTCCTCCCGGTTAAAGTAGCTGCCCCACTGCCGCCTCCCCAGTAAAGTGATTCTAGCGTCGTCCCTGTGAGGAGGAAAGGAGGGAAAAAAACTGCCTCACTAGGACCGGAATCGAAGATACACTGGTTAGTGGTCGACCGAAACCGAAACCACTACCGAAACCGGAGATTTGGTTTCGGCCGAAACCGACATCGCTACCGAAACTGGCAATTCAGTTCGGTCGAAACCGAAACCACTACCGAAACCATTAAATCGGTTTCGGCCGAAACCGAAACCACTACCGAAACTGGAACCAAAACTTAAATAATATCACTTTTAATAATTAGACAAAAAGTAAGGATAAAATCATTAAATCATGAGTGTATGGTTTTTTCACAGACGTAGACTAGACTGGGAGGCAGAGACCGGTTTACCTCTTTTCTGCCGCTAGGCTGAGTAAATCCACGCGCGCTCTTCACCCCCACACCTAAAAAAATGTCAGTCTTGCGTAAATAATTCATGACTTTCGTTTGCGTTTTATTTCTGCTTGTTAGTTGTTTTTTTTTTAGTTTTAAAACGATTATTTCGTGTCAGTAAGGGAGGTCCAGATCACCAGAAAAGTTTGATTCAATGAGTATAAGCCTTGCTTGAAACCGTAAATAAAGAGCATGAATTCCCTGCAGTGCAACGATGCCATTACAAATATGATTAAATATGAATTGAAAAAAAAATGCATTTATTATTGATCGGCATGGCAGAATAAAGCAGGATCTAGATGTCGGTGCCCCTGGGCCTAGTTAGACTATTAGTTAGAATTGGCTATTGCCAGGAGGGGAATTGGTTTCGGTTTTACCGAAACTGCACCATAGGATTCAACCGAAACCGAAACCATATCCGAAACTAGTTATTCGGTTTCGGCAAAAACCGAAACTGACCAATAAGTTTTTGGCCGAAACCAGAACCGAAACCGAAACCAAAAATTTGACGGTTTCGGTGCCGAAACCGAAACCGAAATTCGGTCGACCTTCAACACTGGTAAGCGTGCTCTTTAAGATAGTTTATTTTGTACTAGTGGCAAACCCTAACCAAGTTTGGGTCACAAAACGCCCGGAGAACTGAAGGCTGAACGCAAAACCCCCCCCCCCCCCCCAGAATCTCCAACATTTTCTCAATTGCCTGACAGAAACTGTACAACGACATTTTACTCTGTTAATACTTTATTCAAAACGAATACCGTACTGCATCTATATTTTTTTTACAAAAATTTTAATTGCGTCTGTATTTTCAACTAATTTCCCTTGTTTGTGGCAGCATAATTGTCTACGATTGAACATGTTGTTTTCTAAAGTGACATGACGCATTTTTTATGGGTCTTGTAAGGTCTCCTCTTTTGTGGTTCTTACTACCGCATCCTCCCCCACCCCGCATGAGTATTTCAGTTTTGTACCAAGCGATAAGGCCGCAACAACGGAGCCATTGTATTGTTTTAAGTAACACGGCTTTTCTTTTTTGTTGGTCTTGAATGACTATCGCGTCCTTCCTTCCCCCAACCCCCACCTTCTCCGCATTACAGTGTTATACCAAGCGGTGAGCCCACAACAACGATCGCTCATGTAATGATTGTTACACACTTCAATTCATTTCGATTTATTTCAAGAGCTGTTGCCACACTGGCCAACCAACTTTGAATTGTTACTCAACAAATTTTGAAACAGGTATATACCTGGGAATCCGGGTGCTGCAGACAGTTCTGGGTGAAAAGGCCGACACCCATAAAGCCGACACGCAAAAGGCCGACTGATTAAAGGCATACAGCCAAAAGACCGACACACCAGAAAGCCGACAGGAACAAAAGGCAGACACCCTAATACCATACAAAACTTCAATAAACTAGCCTAAAGTATGGTTTTTTTTTAAATCTCAAACTTGCAACCGCAGTCGTTCCGAATTCAGTAATTTGATGGGTGGGGGAAAACAAAGGGAACGAAAGTAGGTGTTGGCTGTGGTATCGCAAGAAGAGAACCCCACCGCCTCCGAAAAGAAGGGGCACTGATCGTAGAAAGTACATGGACACTGTAGTGCATGACAGACTAAACGGCTCAATTGAGGATTTCTTATGAGCCATCGCACACAGCCTTGCATTTTAGGCCTTATTAGGTTTTTTAAGTAACCAAGGATTCAGGGTTTAAGATTTTAAGACGAAATTTACAATTTTCCTAATTTTGTTTTAGATGTTACCGATTTTTTTTTGTCTGCCTTTTGTCCATGTCGGCCTTTTGGGATGTTCATCCACTACACATATATTTCGCTAGTGCCGAACCATAGGCGAGGGTCGGCAGACGGGAAAAAAATGTATTGTGACAACCTGCCAATTAAAACGAAGCAAATTAATGCGATAGGGCGAGCATGTTCACTCTTTTTATGGCAGCAATGAAACAGGGGAGCCTGTTCATTCTTTGCTTAGTCGCAATGAAAAAGGGCAGATGGCCGACATTATGACGGGTAATGTCGACATGTTTTGTCAACGGAAAAACTCTGGCCAATCAAACTCTTGTGTTCCAATAGAAAGAAACACAAAACGAACGTATCAGTCTGACAATTTGCCTACCGCTAGCGGGAGACTACATTTTTTTTTCAATACACGAAGAGCTATTTATTTTTTTATATTTTAGGCCAGTTTAAGGGAACATTTTTAATAAATCCGTTTTCTTAAATATCAGGCTAGTTTAACAAAGTTTTGTAAGATATTAAGTTGTCTGCCTTTTGTACCTGTCGGCCTTATGGTGTCTCGGCCTTTTGGCTGTATGCCTTTCATCTGTCGGCCCTTTTGGATGTCGGCCTTTTGACCGAGACCGCTGCAGACATATGGCCTTAGGACTTCATCAAGAAGATGACCAGGAGTGGTTAACGCTCGCTAAAACCCTTTTAACTCTTTGAAACAAGTCAACTCAGCTCTAAAAGCCTGAATCAACGAAATAAACACGTCTTTCTATCGTATTGTAGTCATTGTTTGAAGACCGCTGTCACCATCTTCATATTGTTATGCCGGTGACGCTCCTTCTGGAACTGCTGCTCTGGGGGGGGGGGGGCCCCCACCAACAAATTGTGTTATATTTTCACAAGGTCACTGTTTAATGCTGAATGTCTGCTTCGGTAATACGGTTAACCCCTTATTACTCCCTTATCTTAAGATTTACTGTTCATTAAAAGAATTAAAGGATATTGTTTACCAAATTATGTATAATTGTTCAGCCTCCTATATGGCCAATGTGCTCAACGTTTACAATCAACAATTTATTGTCATATTTTAGGAAATGTGAAAGATTATTCGTTTGCAGTCTTCTTTCTTCAACCACACTACATAATAAACCCTATGGTATACGATACAATGAAATAAAATTCTTGCCAGTGAGCCAAATTCTTTGATTAAGAGATCTCTTAGGCATCTTAGCCCGGGCACATGTCGATTTTGGCCGTGATCCGACCAAAATCTGACGTCACAATCATGTCCCACATTTTGGTGTTCACATCACCTTAATTTTTTTGGAGTATTATTTAGGAAAACAATAGTTCAGATGCAATTCCATTTATGCACACAGAAAGACTCCAAGATTTAAACCCGTTGACTCTTTAAAAAAAAAAACATATGAAAGAAAAATACCTTGAATTTTAGTATAAGCAAATGTAAAGTACTTTGAAATATTACTTTAGGGGAGGAGGTTATTCGTGAGTGTGGCGTAATTATTAGGGGGGTGTTTTAAATTTTGTGACATTTGTGACAAAAAGGTGGGTGGGTTCAAAATTAGCCAAAAAGCGTGACATTATATATGGATGGCCCGTAAGTTTTAAAAAGAAAATTGTACTTTGTGTCAAGCCAAGACACGTCTGGGCACGTCTGGTAGTCTTATGCATGTCTGGTAGTCTTAGGCACGTCTGGTAGTCTTAGGTATGTCTGGTAGTCTTAGGCAAGTCTGGTAGTCCCCTTCCAGCGACTAATATTACTAGCCAATTCAACTACTAGAAAGCAAACAAAGACAGTATTATCACTAAGTTGGAAAAACGTTACGCGACCTTAAGTAAACCAATTTAGGTGTGGATGAAATATTGCAGCATTACACTGGAGATCTGCATGCTGTCTTAAATGATGAAGTTCCTAAAAGAAACTTGCAGCGAAACAGCAAACCATGGCCGGACGGAAAAATTGCCAGAGCTGTCCTTCAGAAAACTCGGAGGAGAAAAGTCTATGCCAGGTTTCCTAGCAGTAAACTATAGGAGGAGATAAAGTTGCTCTCTAAAAATGTCGCTGAAGAGATGAAACGTGAAAAGGATCGTCTACATCAGGTAGATTTCTGGTGACTGCCAAAGATGCCCCAGAAAATTCTGGTCTTACATGAACAATCATGAGTTGGGAATACCAACTTTACAGTCCCATGATGGTTGCGTGTTTACTGAGCCCTATGAGAACGCAAACACTCTCTACAAAATATTTAAACGTAATTTTACTATCCATGATGGCTCCTCAGTTTCAATGCTGCTACAGAGGACTACAAGCCAACTGATGCTTTGATCTGCAACAAAACGGTGCAGCTGGCCCTGATGAAATATCTGTTAAAATGCTTACTGTGGCAGTTGATGTTAGCTGCTTTTATTTAGCTGATACCTTCAACAAGTCTATCGAGCTGGAGAATGTTCCACTTGCCTGGAGGGAAGCGCTTGTCGTGCCCGTCTGCAAAACTGGATCCAGAAATGATTCGGCAAACTATCGCCCTGTCTCTCTCACTTCTGTCTTGTGCAAGCTCTTGGAACATATTGTTAGTCAGATGAAGAAATTTCTAACTGTAAACAACTTGCTCTACTCTAGGCAATTTGGTTTTAGACCTAAGGCATCCATTGAGCTAATGTTGGTTACCCTTATCCACGAAATCAGCAAACACGTTCAAGGAGGTGGACAGGTGGATGTGATTGGCATCTACTTCCAAAAGGCATTCGCTAGAGTGTCTCACCAACATCTCTTAAACAAGGTCAGTTCGTAAGGTTTGGAAAGTGTTGTTCCTTGGTTCCGCTCCTTTCTTTCTGGAAGATCCCAACGCGTCTGTGTTGATAGTGAACTGTCCGAGAGTGCAAAGTGGGTGTTCCGAGTAGCAGGACCGATCCTATTTTTGATATTTATTAATGACATGTTTGATGAACTTGAATCAGGTGGTTACTTGTTTGCTGATGGCAACTATGAGTTATGCAAGATAGTCAGCACTATGGATTGTGATGCAATTCGACGAGATCTCACCAGACTGGTGTAAAGATGGGCCATGCAGGTGCAGCTGGCCAAAACTGCCTGTGTGAGCTTCACTAGAAGTCAGTCCCTGATCTCAGCAGACTATATTATATATGGCCAGCCACTTACTAGAAGCCATTCAATGAAATGTTTGGGGGTTTACTTACAGGCTAACCTAAGATGGGACACACATATCCACAATATCATTGGCAAGGCTTCCCATCAAGTAAGATTTCTTAGGCCTATCTTTTGGTATTTCACTTGTGACACTAAGAAGTCTGCCTATCTTGCCACGGTTAGATAGATCACTTCTTGAGTATGCTGCAGCAGCATGGGACCCATAGTCAAGCGATCATATTAGTAAGTTGGAAATGGTGCAGAGACAGCTGTCAGATTCATTACTGGTGAATACAGAAATGATGTCTGTGTTACTGACTTGATGTAGGATCTTGATTTTTCAACTATTAGCCAGAGGAGGTGGGAACATCACCTTGGAATGTTTCAGAATCAAACATGGTCTCACTTTCATCGATTGTGGTCAGTTTTGTCAGGCCCCAAATTTCATTCCTGACAATGACCATTCCCAGAAGATTAAAAGGTTTCAGTATGGCACCGACGACATCATGTGTTCTTTCTCTCCAAGAACTATTGTAGACTGGAACTGCGTACCTCCTTGCATGGCGGAGGCATCTACGCTAGCTGCTTTGTTTGCAAAGTGCAGGGGTCTCCATTAAAAACCTACCTTGACAAGTCTGCCATGGTTTCCAATATTTGAGATCAT
Organism: Lithobius niger; assembly: GCA_023313725.1. Lineage (NCBI taxonomy): Eukaryota > Metazoa > Arthropoda > Chilopoda > Lithobiomorpha > Lithobiidae > Lithobius > Lithobius niger. The sequence goes on along the minus strand of JAHWFP010206152.1, from coordinate 87,294 downwards.
AAATGTAGATATAATGATGAATACAGGGTAAG
>JAHWFP010206152.1:18101-87252 GCA_023313725.1 Lithobius niger | reverse complement strand
GTTTTAGACGTAAACCTCCCAAACAATTTTGCCATGCTGTACCACCTCCCAGACTAATGACGTCACCGTAATGACTACATCCTTTCGACGCACCATCCCCCTCCCACCCACCCCACCCCGTCCATCTTCTACTAATCCTCTGAACTGATGAGGTTCCCTTCAACTTAATGAGCTACCAACGAGTGCAGAATACAGGGCATCCCTAAATGGCACTCCCCTTCCAGATAACAGGATAGGTTGGCCTCAAATAAATTGGATCGTTACTAAAAGACCAAAGAAAGAAAGAGAAAAGAAACGAAGGAAACGTAGAAACACAAAAAACGGGATGGAGTGAAGACGCCCCAGGCTGTATCTTATGAGCGCAAGAAATGTGATATCATTCTTTCATTTTTCAGGTCCGAATTCTTGTGCTTTTTACCCACAGGGACTGGTCGTCGGTCCCGCGCCACATGGAAACAAGAATGCTATACACATAATAAAAAGGGTGAAACCAGACAGAAGTCATATCCTAGAACAATCCGTACCTGTATCGAACGTTATTAAATTTTAAGCTTATGCGCTGTTATCATCACTGGAACTTGCACTGGACGTCTTCATTGATGACCTGTCTCATGTTAGAAGTCATTATTCCTACCACTACGTTGTCCAGAGCGATCTGAGAAGCGTTTTAGCATCGAGGTAAAAACCCCGGCCATTACCGGAAGTTGACTGAGTTAACAAAAAACTGAAAAGCTTCTCAGATCGCTCTGGACAACCTAGTGGTACAAATAATGGCCTAGAACGTGAGACTAGGCCCCAAACTACGTAAGGTTGCTACGGAAGTGGACGATTATTCTCAAGACACAATGCTCAATCCTAATTCACTCCTTACTGCACATCTATGGGGACTGTTCACATAGCATTACATATTAGGCTATCAGACAGAATTCAGCCTTCTGCAAGTACCTTTGTAGGCTCCTGGAGATCCAGTCTTTTAGTCAGAGCTCCCACACCAACTAGCTCGAGCTCCCAAATCCAGGCTTCTTTTATACCGTTGAGAACAATGGGCTTAGTCTTAGGCTACTGGCAAACCGGTTCGAGCCGGTCCTGACTGGTTGAACAATAGGACTCGTCATCCGGCTGTTGGGTGCTGTGCCAAATCCTGCGTGTGCACGGTAGTTAGTGGTGTGCTCGACAGCTCTGTTATCGGCAAGGTGCACTACGGAGCGCTGACTCCGTAGTTCGTGTGTTGCCGTATATGTAAGCCGGTTACATAATGACGTTCAGTGCGAGTACCAGTGGTTATAATAGTGATTACAAAAAAAACCCGGATTACAAAAAAAAAAACTGGATTGTTCTACGATATTACGTCTGGCTGGCATACCCCTTTCATTATATGTATAGTACAGTTCCCGTCAAAAAAGTTGCCCTTTTTCGTTATATCGAGGGTCGTAATAACAACCATGGAGAAAATCAGTTATGTCGAAAACTACTGGACAGATTTTCATGAAACAAAAACTGAACTGCTTATTAGATTGTCAATAATTCCCTTATTCAATACAACTTAACTGACTGAAAATAATTGGCTGAAAATAATTGGCCGATTATGTATCGAAAACTAGTGGAAAGATTTTCATGAAACGAAGACTGAATTGCATATTATATTTTTCTGCTGAATATTGCATGTCAAACGTATAGAAATATAGCATATATCATAACAATTAATCCAGTTTTTGTTTTATTCAATTCTTTCCAGTAATTTATGAGATATATTATTAGTTATCAACTCGTGCTGCTCGCTCGGCCAATTATATTTGGCTACTTATTATTACATGTAATACGTATAGAAATGTAGTTGATAGCATAATAAGCAACCCAGTTTTTGTTTCATTCAATTCTGTCCAGTAGTTTTCGAGATATCAACATTTTCGTTCAGATTCGCATACATTAATCCTGTAACTTCTTCCGTATAACGAAGGCGTTTTTTTTTTTTTACCGGAACTGTACTTTGTATATCGATGCGGTGCGCGAGTGACTACGAGGCCCCGTGTTTTTACTCGATCAAACTTTGAACTTGGGCACACGTAGGTCGTATAGCACCTTGAAATCTTCACGACAACCGTGTAGTCAGAATGTCGGCTTGGCTGGCGACGACCAGAAACGTCCAACACCCACATTAGACGCACGCGTGTCCAATTCAGCGTAGGCGTACGGTTAAGTTTAATTAGGGTCGATTGTCCCTTCTACAGACTGTTTACCTCAAAATCCGCCAATGTCTCCGCCTTCTTTTCCTATTTCCGCGGTGAGAAAGGCTAATAATTGCGGTGCTCCATTCCTGGTCGTCAGAAGGGGGACGAGACTCCAGATTGGCTTTCCCGACCACTCATCCATTACCTCCCCGCCACCCTCTTTCCCGTCGTGCCATCGTTCCTTCCGGAAATGCAACCATTAACCTGTAAAATAAGGTTAATGCTGGTTGCATCGCACGGCATAAAGCGAGCAATAAATTCTCCCAGTGACATTGCTCAGATTATTGTCACCTGTGGGAGCTTCGACGGCGACCAACAGATATCATTACTGGAGAAGAGGCAATAGACGTGCAGTCATCTTCGTAGAAACTTGTTTGCCGATGTCAACTTCAGACGGTCTGTCACACCAGAGATTAGAAGTTGGAGGACAATTGTACTCAACCTGGTTACGTGCCGTTTCGCCAAATCACGTTTCGCCAAAAAGAAAGCAGATTAACAGCTTTTTGCCTCAGGGGCCAATCCCGTTTCGCCAAATACCGTTCAGGAAATTTTAGGCACACCAAACATTTCAGGCATTTATACAAACACCCGTTTTGCAGAATCCCGTTTTGCAGAATAATTTGTTCCAAATTACGTGCCTCGCTTGCGTTGCTGCGCTCGCTGCAGCTAAACACGTAACATCAGAAACCGTAACTAATCACACATTAATTCCAATTTGGCATGCCTCTTCTGCAATGTTAATTTGTTAAATTTTTAAATAATATTTTGATTCTGCGAAACGGGATTCTGCAAACGGGAATTCCCGTTTGGGAAAGGGTAACCATCACGTGTATAACCAACTATTCTTAAAAGACGTAAAGTGACGTAGTGATGACCAAGCATTCTAAACAATATTTAAAATACACGTTTTTCCGTCTCTATTGCCAGTTTTCAAAACACTAATAAATCAGTTGGTCTTATTCTACCACTGTTTATCTCTGTTAAATGTTTGACTTAACAAACAAGTCCTATTACATAGAAATACGGTATTGAATTTCGTGTACGTGAAATGTTGCCAAATTCGTTTTGGCGACATGGGATTTGGCGAAACAGGATTGGCCCCTGAGGGTAAAGTTGTTAATCTGCTTTGTTTTTTTTTGTTTTTTTTTTTGGCGAAACGGGATTTTGAGAAACGGGAGTTCACTCTCAACTATAATCTCGGACTGCGCGGAGTTAGTGGCGCCATCCCGCCTTAGTTGCGGGCATTAACGCACAAATTACTGAATACAAGGATGAAATATTCGTCATTTTTGCGTGCTGCTTTCCTGTTGCGCGTATATGGCCTCAACCAGGATGTTCAGTTACGTTGGGGGGGGGGGGGGGGGGTTGAAATGTTTCCTTGAGTGGGGAAAGGAAGGGGAAGACAAATTAATGGCTTCATGCAATGTTGTTTTTTTTTAAAGCAAAAGGAATTATTTAGGTTGATTCGTTTCATTATCAGTCGTGTCAAGCATGTTTTGGTGGAGAGGGAGTATTTTTGTCCAGATGAGTGTTGCATACTTCAGGAAATCACTTTCCAATTTTGTGGAAAACGCACCACACGTTTGTGGCTACGTAACAAAATTTCTTTCTGTATCCCGTACTGCTGCGATACTTTCGTTTGGTATACGGCACCTTTTTTTGATGGATACCCTGAAGACATGCAGTGAAGACTAACATTGTCTGAAGGAAAACACATACCCTAATGGTAAAATTTTCATTCTCATTTTTTTTTAGCGTTGGCTTTGGCTTACGGTTCTCTACAAGTTTCCAACGTACACCACTATTCTTTGACGTGTGCGACCCGTAGTATATGTATGTACGTTTTCGGGGTTTGACTCTAAGTAGTTATGGAATGGCACACGACTTCTCCAGACTTTTCATCAGCCTGCATGTATATGTATTAAATTGACACCCTCTCAGTGTTTGAGATAAGGCTATAGCTACTGCTTCTCTTACTACCCCAGACATTAAACCGGCATTTTCTGGTATTGAATAATGCAACAGAAAGCTTTGAAAATTGTGTAAGTTGATAGGGTTTACCTATGCAGACAACAGAAAGTCCTGTTTCTGAGCTGTGAACAAAGTATTTTACTAAGAAAAGGATAGCTCAATATCGATGATTTCAGTCTAATTATTACTTACTAGCACGACCCGTGCATGCTGCACGGTGGATTGAATATTCCGGTCTCAGCCTCACTCGGTATTTGGTCTCCTTAGGCCTGTGTTTGACGCAATGCTGAAAAGTCCTATCACTGCTGTAAGTCAATCACCGTATTGTTCCCACCAACTATGAACAAATAACCTAGGTACTGCGCACCGCAAAGTTGTTGCAAATTACCCAGGTATCAACGCATGCGCTTGCAGTGATTGTTTCCGCTCACTTTGAAACAATTCAACTCTGCTCTGGACGTCAGCATGTGCGAAATACATGCGCTTTTATACCGTTATCAGGCCACTAATTTCGAGGCCCTAAATAGCCTCAAAATTAACAATCTATCGTCATTGACTGCTTTTATCTGAAATATGGGTTGTTTTTTTTTAGATCGAAAACGAAAGCCCAAACGTCAAAACGTGTAGGCAGCCAACATTGCCACATTCCATGCGACTAGACATATTTAACAAGGTAACCATGATACGCGTTGTGCACCGCAATTCTAGTCAAGTGTAAAGCGATTGCTGTAAGTGTTTTCACTTCGTTTAAAGTTGAAACATTCAATACTATAACACAACCAAAAGGATGATACCATACAAAACCCCATAATGATAATGGGACCCACCAAGTTTTCGCCATAGAAAGTGGTGATAGCAGAGCCAAAATGGCTGACACCAACTTGCTGGCCTCAATTAACGTGCTAGGGAGACATTACAGTGGCACTATCACCTATTGAAAAGTGAACGAAAATACCATGGCACCATCTAGCGGCGGTGATGTTGTTTAAAATTTGCTCCCAGGTGCACGAGGACGTACGAAATGTTCACTAAATAATTACGGAGGTCGTGGCTTGTTTGTTTCGTTAAAAAAAAAAACCGTTGTGCATTCCTTCGCTTGGTGCGAGCAATTGCTAGATAGTACTGGGTAGTGGTAGATGTTACCAGAGTCTGCCTACTTTCAATCGATGACAGTGGCACTTTAATCTGGGAGGGTATGCTTATTAGGATGCGATATTATCGTCTTAATCTTTACTTAAGACGTACGCAAAACATTACAATCCACAGTCCCTGGAAACCTATGTGAATCCAAAGTTCCGCAAAGCTAAATTCTCTAAATTTCACAACCACCGTCCCGTGTGGTGCACCGTAACATGAAAACCTCGAGAATAAACCATAGGAATTGGAGAAAAGTCGATGCTGATGCGGACGCCTAAAATGCACGTGGCCTCAACAAGCTGGCAAGACACCAGCCCATGTATAGTTTCTGTGTCCGCAGTTGGAGAGACCAGAATCACCTTTTTTCTTCTTATAATTATTTGTGACCGCTAGGGTCAGACGATTAGAGAGAAACGTGATGCAGCACTCGTCAACAAAAGCAGCGCAGTGGCCTGTTGTGAGCGACAAAACTGGCTTAGCGACTTTCTGTCCCGCTTTGCGGCGACTGGGCACAGACCTCGGGCACCACGCACAAACGAACAATCGGCTTGTTCCTTTTTCCTTGTTCCTATTTCCCGCGTCAGATTCTCGTATAAACAAACGAGCGGAAGCGGGCAGGTAGCAAAATTCTTTCCAGTCGCCTTACCACCCGCTCTATCTAGGTGACGCGCACGTTCCAAAGGCGCCTGTAGTCAGGTCGCGTGGCAGGGCGACTGGAAAGAATGTTGCTACCTGCCCGATTCCGCTTGTTTGTTTATACGAGAAGCTGACGCGGGGAACGAACAGGCTGACTGTACGTATCCGTTCGTATCGACTATCCTTATCCGTAGTTCGTGGTTGTTGGTCAGGGACTCACGTCACGTCACGAAGCATCAGTCACAACAATTATTTTGGGCACTACAACGTCACAAACCACTTCTTTCATCCTGCGTCATCGCAGTGCCGCACTCTTTGCAAGGTTGAAAGCGTGGATTTTCTTAAGTAGATTTTTTGGCAACCCACTATTTTCCGCTGTACGGTGTGTGTGCGGAAGAGGTTTTATAAACAGGACAGAAAGCGAAATGGGCTCGATAAGTGCTAAATAAATACGGATGCAAACCTATTTACGTTGCCTTTTGGACTTACATGTCAGGCGAATGCCTGAGCAGGGAATCGAACACACGACCCTTGAAACCAAAGACTGGAGTCCCACTCCAAAACTGTCATTCCATTCCCACCTATCCTACTAGTAAGTTGTTTTAGATACTTTATTAGAAATTATTCCGCCCTTTTTTCCTCCACAAGTCCCAATTTAGGTCAGCATGCCCCCGAAATATCAGTGCAGGGCAGGCGAGTATCGTTAACATCAAATCCTAAACAAACAACTACTATTCGTAATTCTTTCTAATTCATAACCCGCCCGTAATCCAGCCATTGACGCTGTAATACTGATAACTCGAATTAAAGGGGAGCTTCTCTTCTGAACTAAAATGAAAAATAGGTTGTTATAGTCCTATATATACGTTACAGTCTGGAATTTTGGCTTATGAGAATGAGATCTAAGCTCTAAGAGAAATTCAGTTGACGTGAAGAATGTAAACAAACGGCTGTGAACAAACAAAACCAGAATAACGGAGAGGATATAGGTTGCGTCAGGCCCATACACAATTAAATTCTTAGTGCAATCCTTTCCTAAAAAACCATCTCAATGGGCACCTTGCAGTATACTTACTGCAAGGTGCCCATTGACATGGTTTTTTTTTTTGGTAAAGGTTGCACCACACGTCACCCTACGAACACCTCTCATGATAATGGAGGAGTTGGGGAGTCGAGGGGGCGTTGGGGAACGAACGTCACAGATTTATCAGCATCGAACGGCTTGCAACATCATCTTTGACAGCAATCGTAAAAAAAAAAAAACGAGAGCCGAAGAGACGAACGCACAGACGACAACTTCCGGTCGAGGCATCAACTGCCGTCGAATGTCTGTCCATTCCTCCATGTTTGTGCAGATAAGATGACGCATGCGCACTGGCAACACAAAAATGGTGTCTGTCACGACGCAGTCCATCACAACCAGTCAGTCCGTCAGTCAGTCACCAACGAGCAACCAGCCGTATCCTGGCAACAACTACGCCAATTGCCGTTAAATTCAGTAAGGAAGAGGCGAGATTGGATGTGAAACCGACGCAATGGCGGCGAAGAATCGACTTCGAAAATGCAAGTCATGAAACAGACGTTTATAACACATAGGACAAAGTTGTGCCGCAAAAAAAGGCCCCCTCCCCCTATTTCCAGTCTCCTCTCCCCCCCCCCCCCTTCGTAATTACTACCGTATTTGAAATCTATTGCTGACCGTCGTGAATAACGGAATTTTCTCAATAAATAATGCATACAGAAAATCTGATGGCATTTAAAGGCCGGTTGCCACCAAATTAGCATTGCAGCTTTTAGGCCTATCGAGTTCTCTCTCGCAGGAAGCAAAGGAAGGCACAAAGCAAAACTTATAAACGCTACAAACAAGCCACGTGACTCCTTAATTATTGAGTAAAAATATGGTACGCTCTCGTGCACCTGGAAATAATCTGTAAAGCTTAACGATATTAGTGTTACTAGATGGCGCCAGGTGAATTTCTTTATATTTTTAGGTGGCACCATCTAGTGACACTAATATCGTTAATCTTTACAGCTTGTTTCCAGGTGCACGAGGGCGTACCAAATTTTTACTCAATAATTAAGGAGTCACATGGCTTCTTTGTAGCGTTTGAAAGTTTTGCTTTATGCATTCCTTTCCTTCCTGCCAGAGAGAAATCGATAGGCCTAAATGCTGCAATGCTAATTTGGTGGCAACCGGCCTTTAAGGCGGATTGCCACCAAATGAAAGTTTGGAGCATCAAGCGCCATGTAGCGCTCTCTAGCGCTTGCACGCAGCCAGCAAAGGAATGCACAAAGAAATCTCTTTAAACACAACAACCAATTATCGTGCACCTGGGAGCAAGCTATAAAGATTAACGATATTAATGCCACTAGATGGCGCCACGGAAAGATATTAAGAAAATCTCCTGGCGCCATCTAGTGACACTAATATCGTTAATCTTTACAGCTTCTTCCCAGCTTCAGGTGATAGCACAGGGACCTTATACTATTGTATTGGGTCGGTCCACCCAATTTAATGCGTGTGAGCTATATCAGAGCTACTTCCGGTTGTAAATTGTGTACGACCGATATCACCCAAGATCCCACAGTTGGTGACATGTTTGTTTCAAGAAGCAGTAATTTTTAACAAAATTAACAAATAATTATGAAAGATTTGATGGCATAATCTTTGCTGAATGCTAGAATACACACTATTAAACAAAACAAATTTTTACCAGATAAGCCAAGATGAGAGTTAGTGACATCATTACTTCTAAACCAAAACAATGGCGTGCTTTTACGATGCCTGCTTGTAACGGTCCTCTTCGTCTGTTGATGCGGGGACCGATCTTAATCCCGACAGTCGAAATCACGGCAAAAAATCCCGACGCCAAAATTCTGACATTCTAAATCCTGATGGGTTAAATTTCCGACAGTCGAAATCCCAACAAGCAAAAATCCAACTTATTAACTTCGAAAAATAATAATATGGGTTTTTTTTTTTTAGTAAAAGAGTATAGTAACGGTTGCCGCAGAAGCGTTGCCGAAAATGGCATCCAATTTCGAAGAAATAGACATGGAGTTGTTTATTGAGGGAGTAACGAACTATCCCGCAATATGAAATGTTGCTGCAGAAATGATTGAAGACTCATTGGGACTAAATTAAAAATAAATAAATAAATAAATAAAATATCGATATTGCCGAATCGGCTTGCAATAAGTGCCTTGGCAATGTATCATTAGTGGTAGCAGGAGCTTCTACTCGTCCGTAGGGCTTTATTACACTCCTGGTGGTACGGAAGACACAGGAGCCCTGAAGCTGGATATTTTCCATTGTTTTGCGACGAACAGTTTGATACTGCCCCGCGAAATAAATGCAGTGACGATTCTTTTAAAAATGCGATTTTGTAAGAGAACGGTTTACATGTAACAATTTTTTGTTAAGGTATTACTTGTCGGTATTTTTAGCCAATGCATATTTTTAGCCAACGTTTTACATGTAAAAAAAAAAAACAAGTTAAAAGATATTATTTGTCGGCATTTTTAGCCGATGCATATTTTTATCTTATCCATTATTAACACTACTCGTTTAGAATAATTGTACTACTCTGTAATAAACGCTCACTGTGCTGTTGCTTTTGCATGGGCCTGATACAATTTTTTTTTTTGTGTTTTTGAGTCGTCGGGATATTGACCTGCCCGCAATTCAACTGTCGAGATTTTGACCGACCTGCCGGGAATATAACTGTCGGTATTTTGACCGGTCGGGATTTTGGTGTCGGGGTGCTGACTGTCGTGATTTCGAACCGGTCCCCTTGACACGATATAACAAACCTTGCATATTTTCAGTTGCAATTTCGATTTGACTTGGAAATAGCTCAATGCACTTTAAAACAACTAAGACAGCCCCCCCCCCCCCAACCCCCTTATTTGGCCGGTTTTGTAGAGCATTGTTTTGATTTCCCATTTGCATCGAACAAAATAATAACAGATTGTTAGAGATTGTTAGTTTACAGGTAGTTTGATGACCATAATATATGTTTAGATTATAAAAACGATGTTTTTTTTTGTGACGAATTGATTGTCACAAAAACATCAGGTAAGTATTTCTATTTTTGAAAGTCCCCCAAAATTTGAAAGAAAAGCAGATCATTCTTCTGTATTCAAATTGTTGAAATTCCCCCGAAATCTGCAAGAATAGCAGAGCAAAGCAGGTCACGAGGGGAGGGGGGGGGGGTGCCCTACGTGTTACTGTATTTTCATGCACACGGGAAACCACAACAATGCTCTAAAGAACCGGCCATATAAGTGAGGGCTGTCCTAGTTAAGATTATCGAGATTCCAAAAAAAAATACATGACGTCATCAGTACTGTCCATCTTTGTTGAAAACACAGTTAGCATTAATTCTTATACAGACAAATCAGTTTGAAAGACCACAAACGAATAAACGAAGAATAAGAACCGGGAGACAAATCAGTCCTGTATTTCCCTGCGGACTTCCCATTACGAACATCAATAGAATAGAATTAGTAGTGGGAATCTAGGTGATCTGGCGACACACACAAACAAACAAATATTATTATCTTAGTTATATAGACTAGGGTAGCCCCCTCCCCCGAATATGGCCGGTTTTATAGAGCATTCTAGTGATTTCCCAGTTGCATGAAAATACTGTGATTTCCCATCAGCAGTAGGCCAAACTTTCGTTGGATTTAGTTAGAGTTAGAGTTAAGAGACACAGCGGCCTAAATCCCGTTTGCAAGAAAATATTGTAACTCGAAAAACATATGACGTCACCCGTACTGTGAAAACACAGTTTGAATCAATACTTATACAGAACAGACAATTCCGTTTGGCAGATATTCCGTCTGGACGCACAAACAAAAGAAATAAGAATTAGTAATGGGAATTTCGGTGATCTGGCGACACGCAAACCGCTTAGTTAACCAATTATATAGATTACCAATTAGTTATATAGATTTAAACAATTGGAGGGGGTCCAGCTTACGTTTGATAAGCATTCGTTCGGTTGTTAGTCCAATTTTGTGTCGATTCATTGGCAAACTCAACAGCCAACTGAGATGCGAGAATCAATAAAATGGCGTGAAGTGGAGCAGTGACGTCAGGACGCGTTTGAGATTTACAGATGCATCTTCCACGGTTTCTCGGACTGCTACTTAGTATTGAGTGCAAAGACCCTACCAAAGGTATACGTGTAACCCTAGGTCTCTGGGAAAACAGAGGTTGCGGCTGCAGGACCACCAGCAAAAGCCAAGGGACAGGCACAAACAGGTCAGAACGTTTCACTTTCAGTCTGTCAGTGCAGACCAATGCTGACTGTCAGCGCTTCCTTACGACACTGTAAAAAGCAAGAAACCTCCATCTGGACCTTTTACTTATTGACAACGATAGGATAAATTTAAGATGGTTGGGGACTTCAAAAGTCTCTTATATATAAATAAATGTGCTTGGAAGAGAATGAGTTCTGCCTACCATACCTAGGACCAGAAGTTTAAACTGACTATCTGAGAGAGTCAATTTTTGGTTTGCCAAGCAGTAAGAATTATTTCACCTTCCTCATTACTATCAAGATAGCCAAAGTATACAAAATACAAAAATAGTAACGACCAGTTGTTCCATATTTAGTCGCATGGAGTCGTAACCTAGAACGACAGATAGAACATGGGATAGTATTATCATCGTTACGCCTTCATCAGCTCAACGGGACCTCCTTTATGCCACTCCTGGAAGTATTCTACTGATATTCTCTTTAATGGTTTAATTTATTGACTGTCCATTGTGGATACCTTTTATTGTCTTAGCGTGACGTGACCAAGGCCAAAAATAAAACTGGCTGAAAATTAATAAAGTGTATTATCAAGTAATTTAAGAGTGCAACAAATCAGGCGGCAAAGTTTTCAGCCGATGTGTAGCTCCTTCAAGTTTAGAGTTGTTTAATATTAACTAATTCTACAGCTGGCTCTATTATACGTATCTCATTGGCAAACTAAGAGAATTTTGCCCAATGGACCTTTTGTTTGAACGATTTCATTTTAGTCTGAAAAAAAAAACACAGTTTCGTTTAGAAACGATTAACGTCTGGAAATCCTAAATTTCGTCCAGGACTGCAATAAATTCAACGGTCTTCTATTATTGTTCAGTACAGTTTTTTTTTTGTTTAATTAATATTATTCTGGAGGCACGTTTTAAGAAAACATGTAGAACTAAGAATTAATTGTTGCTTTACGTCATTATGAAATGAAATTTAATTTTGTGCGTTGCTTCTACCCTGAATTGACGCAAATGTTTAACCATTCAAAGGTTGAATTGAACAAAAAAAAAAAAAAGAGAAGAAAATGAAATAGTCGAACATCTTACATTTCATTTGCGCGTCCATATGACGCTGAAATTAGTATAGTTTATAATTATTGTCGTTAAGCATACTAGTTTAGAAGAAAACCACTACACTTGTGAACTAAGTATTGTGCCTAAGGCGATATTTTGGGCTATAAAAAGCTTACTTTAAGAAAGTTAGTCTTTAAGTTGCACGCCTGGTTTCAAAAGCTTCCCAAACAGATGTTCCATTGTGAGTTTTTTTTCGTTTTTAATTATGTGGTTGTTATTTAATACCTGTACACAATATACAAATATAAATTAATTATAAATACAATTATAAATATATAATTATACATTCAATTTATTTTAACCATGTCGCCTATTTTGGACATTAATGTTACAATATAAGTGAGCAGTTTATGCATTTCGTCTGACTCGCATTTATCTATAACTATACAGAAGCCCAAGTCAAGTTTTGACGCTTTGAGGTAACAACAAGCAGCTGCGGAGACTACTTAGTCGTAACCGGTCTTCTGTATACTTCCACCACTTTCACCACTTTCAAAAATGTTGAGGCGCACACCTCTATCACGTACTGCAACAGCCATCTCTATTATGTAATCTAAAAGTAGTAACCATCACAGTTGCCGGTTTAAAATGTGTTAGCTTTTAGGCTTAGTTAGATTTTAGGCGTAATGGCCTAATTTTTACCTGCAGTTTTAATTTCGTAACGGAAGAATTTGGTGTGAGAATAGGCCTATTCACCCATGCAACATGTGTGTCGAGACTATTGTTTTTACCGTTGCGTGTCTTCCTGTACAGTGGTTATAAGACGATCAAGTGTTATTATTTCATTGCGTTAACGTGCCGTGTTTTTAAACTAATCTTTGACGCAAAGACAAATGGTGAAAACAGTTTGTCTCATATCTGATACCGTTCCGAGTTGAAGAAGGCAACGGGCGGACAGACGGACGAAGTCGTCTCTACAGTTTTCTCGACCGTTTCGGCTGTACAGAAGAGTAAAAATAGGCTGTTTAGATAAGTCTGCAGTGGTACAGCACGGACTAAAAGTGTGGAAGAGGACGCATCAACATCAGCCATTACCGATATCCTGTATATCCATCGGGCTTGCTGTCTTTCTCTCTCTGTCTCTCGCTTCTATCGTCGTTTGACTGTGTTTGGCATTCATGCATGCCTTGCAGCTTTCTTCTTCCTCGAAACTCTTTGTTGGCCTTTCGGATTGGAGTCTAGCATGCACGCAGGCAATGCGCGCGTGGCGTAAGCAAAACTTCCTTTTCAAGTTCCCCTCCTCCCCGATTCCCTCCACCCCCCCGGCCCCTCCTTCTCCTTCACTTTTGCCCAACATTTATCATTGTCACAAACAGATTTTTCTCCGCACAAACAGCACAAAAACGTCGGCAGCTAATGTTTGAGAGAGGCCGCTGACTAGGTCAATAGCTACGGTCGACGGATCAATATGTTTGGCGAGATTTGACCAAAAACAAACTGCACGGGCTTTGGCCTGTTGTGGTTGGTTGGTTGGTGGTGGTAGCAGTAGTACCGTAGTGGCATCAAACGATTCAGCTTGAGTTGACTGCATGACAATAGGGTTTTGTGTGTGTGTGTGTGTGGCGGGGGGGGGCTCCTCCAATTTTCGCAATTTTTTTTTCCATCATGGTTGGGAGCACCTTGTTGCCATGCCGATGCTACTCAGTCGTAAACGAAGGCACTTTGTTGAAAAGTAAATCGCAGCTTAACCCGACGCAGTTTAAATAACAGCTTTACCAAGAGGCCCCCCAGGCAAGAAAATTAATGAACCTTGTCGTAAATACGAAACAAATGTTTGCCAATTATGCAAACACATACAACTTCTCTAGCTTGAGGTCTTCTTGTATCAAAACAAATTGTTTTCAGATGGATTTCCTTGTTATTATTTTGTTAGGACAATGTTTAAACCTGATATGTCGTTGAAAAATGGTGGTTTTTTGCTAATGAAAGATTTAACGTATACCTGGAGAGTAAATCGATGCACCTGCTATGGATTTCCTGAAGCTGCACACTTTGCAGTATTAAAGCGTTGAATTAAATTGATAAAAAAAAAAGCGTGCATTCTGTGCAGCAATGCTTTACGAAGCGCCCTCCTGGTCTGCGACACCAAATTTACTGAGCGCTCGCTGAAAACGGGTCTTGAATCGCTCTTTTTTAGCACTCATTCGCACTTTTAAAATTCTTCGCGGTCTTGTGAAGGTGGACTTGTCTTTCTTCGACCTCAACTTGGCTCTACTCCGGGTCACTCATTGAAATTATTAGTCCCAACCTGCAATCGGGAGTGCTGATAAAATTTCGTTGCCGTTAGAGCAATCTCAGCTTGGAACTCCCTTCCAGAGGAGGCTACTTCAGCACGTTCGGCAGCTGGTGTCTGAACTGCCTTAGACAGACTCCCACATACAAAGTTGCTGAAGAGACCTGATTTTTGTACTCTCAGATTTTTTTTAACACCCAGAAAAGTTAACTTGACTTTTGTGGTCTCCATGCGGTTTGTAAACTAGGACTGGTAAAAGTGGGACATCCCCCTTCCAAGTTGCTGTCCTTGGTCAAACTATTTTATTATTTATTATTGTTATATTAAATTGTAGTGATCACGACCGTTTGACAATGTCACGTAATAATATGTCGTCTTATCAAGTTTTTACAAAATTGCCAATTTTGTTTGTGCCCTGTCGGATCAAACTGAAACCCGCTCATGATATGAATACCTCAGATAGGTAGTCACGTCGCGATCAGCTATCAGTTTATCTTACACGGTACATCTAACCATGGAGACGCACAGCAAGCTTTATCTCAGATGGCTTTACATCAGTTTATTTGTTATTTGGCTTTCTCAGTAGATATCGCCCCCATCCACGCACAGTCACCACAAGTCCGCGTGAAGACTTCGATGCTGATAGCTTTGGCGCCGAAGTGCTTTTAATAAATTTGCTAAAAGTAAAATATGTAGGAACTGGAGATAACATTCGTGTTGATATAACACAGCTTGGTAGGTTAGATCCTTCCTGGCTTTGCGTTGGTGTTTGAGTGTCGACGCGAGATATCGCCACGAGTCACGTGGCATAGATTTGCTTAGTTTTGATTGGCTCCCCAATGACTGTTTTCCACGACTGCCGACCTTCGCCTATGGTTCGGCGCAAGCGAAGTACTATATATATAGAGTTTAAAACACTACTTTTAGAGATCGTAAAATGCATCTTTTGAACGGGTGATTTGAGAACCTTCATTATAGAAATACCTCCTTTATAGTAAAATGAATACGGAACTCGTAATAAAGCTTTTTATTTACATTATTTCTATAGTGCATGATTTTCGCTGTTTGGCTTATTTTCCTTTTTCCTTTATATAATTTACAACGATTTGTGTATATTTATTTAATCCTGTATTGAGCCTTTGTATTTATTTGTATTCCTTCTCCATTGCCATGACCGCAAGTATCCTCGGTCTAATGGAGCCCTTGTTACTTCTAAGACCTTAAAAACGGGTTTAGTGGTCATCTTTATGCCAGTGGAAGAGTGGCCGTAATGATAAAGGTGTTGTGTCAGTGATCTGCGGACGAATTGGGTCGCCAGTTCGAATCCGAGTCATGCCACTCCGACGAAACGTAAGTGCATAAAGGGTGGCTTACTGCACTTTCTTATTTCTGGTGTATGATTTCCGCTATTTCGCTTGTTTTCCTCTTTCCTTTTTTCCAAATATCTTCAATAAAATTTCAAAGACAATATTTTAACAATAAATAAATATAGCACCCTTAAAATAAAATTAAAATATGCTTTGATTCCGTTTTTAAACTAAAGTGTTATTGCATCATCGACTTATTTTGCTAACCTTATTACACATTTATTCCTACAGGATTGATGTGCATTTTTTATTATTACGTTTAACTTTTTGTTATAAATTCTGCAGAATTCTTAACATCATTGTTGTTAAGCTGTTGAATTTAAACGTTTAGTACTTATACGTTATCATGAACTATTTAAACAATTTTGCACTGCAAACCATAATGGTTTTTTTTTAAAGCAGATATTCTATTTACGAATTTTTCTTTGTAGCTGTTATATTTTCTTGAAAATATACATTTTTAATTGTATCTTGCTCTTGCATTTACGCATCATCACATTTTATTTACACGTCCGGTCAAGGATGTTTTAAGGAAAACACAATTTTTTTTTTTATTGTAGATAAGTTTAGTTTTAGAAATTCAGATGAAGTCTTAATATTTCTAGTGTTTTGTGAAACCATACAAATTAATACAATATCTTGTCTAACTATAACCATGACTTGATGAAGAGTTCCATAGTAACGCCTATGAAACTTTATGTACTGTACTCCATGTATAACTCCTATTTAGTGCGTTATAAATAGACATTTCTTTGTAAACATCGTGTATTTGAGCTGAATATTAGTATCATTATTATTAAACCCTGAATAATGAATGTAATGCTATTTGAACAGAATACACAACATAAATGTAAAGTATTATTACTGTGCAGTTATGTGTACAATAATCTGTTTAGAATTTATCCTTGCACACACAAGTTCATTCAAATCTTGTGCATTTTATCATTCTCTCTTGATTAAACAGTATCATTATTATATCAGATGAATCAATATTTTAAAGTGAATGATTGTATATTAATGCATCAAAACATATATTCTACCAATAACAACGTCACATATAGTAATTGAAAATGTAAACGTTAAGCACCTTATAAAGGGATGCACAAACTCAAACTCTTAAATGTAAAAATGGAGAAAGTGTAAAAGAAATAAAATATTCAGAATTTTTAATTGACAAAAACTGCAAGTTCTATAATCATATTGAAGGAATTTTTTGTAAACGTAAGAAAAGTGACACCGATACAACACTAAATCAGAGACTTAATAAACAACAAAAATAAAATTATAAAAGTACATGAAGCATTAATCATCGTACAAATTAGATATGCGTGTACAATGTACGCTACAACATCGGAAGGATTAGTGGAAAGGCTTCAAAAAATGTTGAATAAAGCTTCAAAAGTACTTTTTTCAAGCTTTCAAGAAACAAGAAAAGGAAGATAGGCCTACATTGAGGCAAAAAAGTACTCATGACAATTAACAATATAATCGAATATGCAATAATTACACAAAGCTATTATAAGAAAGAATGGAGGAAAAAAATCGAAAAACCACAATTGGTTAAAAATGCCAAATTTTTGAAGTTAGTATATGGTAAAAAAGATTGAATTTTTTAATACCATAAATTTTTAATAAACTGCCATAGGAAATGAACACTCTGAGAATACACTCTGAACACTCTGGATATTTGTTGTGCTTTACCAACCATATATTTAAAACGTAAAGCACAACAGCACCTAAACAGATGGAATTTTCTCAATTGTACATTTTAATATTTCAATTAAATATCATTAATTTTTATCCGTGTTCATTTTAACAAGTGAAAATTCAATCATATATCCCCCTTTTTTACGGCACACCTGACGTTTTTGTTTTGTAATTACTTTTATGACGGAAATGGAAAATGGAATTTGTTCACAATAGTATTTTGTGCAGAGCATGACAATAAAATATTTACTATTATTATTATTTTATAAATATTTGAAAATGTATGATTTTAAAAGCATGCCAGGTTATGAAACAATAACTGTATGTAGTTTGTTAAACACTAGACGAAAGGCTGCCCAAATCCTTGGTTGAAACTGCCTTTACTAAGCCAAGAGCTTCACCCCTTAACCTGCACGTCACCGCCCCCGAAGAAGACGTGACAGCTCGCAACCTGGCAGACTCGGTCTCGTGTCAAGATTATAGCAGGAAAGCTGGCATGTCAGGCCTAAGTGCGGCCATGTCGTGGGCAGCGTCCGAAGCGACCCAAGCAAGTAGGCGAAGCAACTAACGACAGGCGATGGACAGAGAAAAGGCATTGGGAGCCGACAGTTCCCCCCTTTACTTTATGACAGAATTCAGTGGGAGAAAAGTGCAGGCAACGCCACCGGACTAGCGCAAGCAATGACCCATGGAGTCCTTCATCCAGTCGCCGTGACAGTACAACACGACAACTAACTGAAGGATGGATGGCTTTGCTTGAGAGCTCCGTCCACTAGCCAACTGCCAACCGCAAGTGCGGAAATCGACTTTTTGGTGAAAATATGGCTTAAGCGACCAACCCTATAGCTGACCTGTTCTCTTACTAACACAGTTAGTCACTATACAGACCTTACAACAAACGCACAGTCAGATGCATACGGAAATTTACGCTGTCGTATTATTTTCGAATTTAAGTTCTTATGAAAAAAATATCTTTCAGTTGCTAACATTCTTTGCAATACACTACAATTAATGCTTTTGTTTTACGCGTTTTTTCGCATGCTGCGTACCTTCGTTCACCAGAGAAATTGCACGGCACGACATCTCATTAAAATAAAGAAGAAGTCTACATAATAATCCTACAGGCCGACTAAAAGGAAGGCTAAAGGTCCTGGAGGCCGGCTGAAAGAAAGGTTAAAGGGAAAGCTAAAAGGAAAAACCGGAAGGACAACAATCACTTTAATCGTTTCTCATTGTTTTCGTGCATGTGTAACGTCTTTGCTACGGTGCCTAACAATTCCTGGTGCACGTGCTAAGGATTGAAAACTATCGTCCAAACCGTTGATTGTTGATGGGTAAAATGAAAAAGGAATCCATGTTTCAGCTAAATGCGTATAGTTTTAAATCAAACTAAGCTACGTTGTAGGCCTCGAAATTGGCAGCTGGAAACGATGCAATGGCTTATTTAATTCGCAGATGAAGGCTTTCAGAGCTGAGCTGAATTGTTTCAAAGTGGACAACAACAATCACTGCTGAGCACGAGGCTGATCATTGCTATCTTGCAAAGTAGTCGTTTACAATCAAAGCTCTGTGAGTGAAAACAAAACAATAATGAGCCATTGTTAGGCCGCCATTGGCCGCCGATTTACTTCTTTCCTCTCCGAAAAAAAGGAAAATGCCAAAGCAGCCGTGCTAAAGGTTTCAACTTTTGTTTTATGAAAGCTTATTTATTGACTTCCCACAGAAAAATTGTTTCATGCAAAAAGTTTCAGCGCTCACATTCTTTAAACGGTGCATCCTGTGATTTCAGCCACTGGATGCGCAGATTCAATGACGGAGGCCAACAAAAATCACCGTTTGTCAGCCAGTGTGCGCAAAAATTGGATTGAAGAAATTTTAATCCGTGAAAGCGTTTCTTAGCCAGTGTGTGTGAAAATGGGAGTGGGAGTGGGGAGTGGGCATTTGGGAGTGCGAGTGGGGAGTAGGAGTGAGGGGGTTGGGAGTGGGAGTGGCAGTGGGGCCGGGAGGGGGGGGGAAGTGGGTCTGTAAACTTAATTCATGACCGGCCCCGTGCGTAGCACGGGCTTCCTCTAGTGTTAAAATAATAAACAAGTATATACATTTAAAAAAATCATGAAAAATCATTAAATGATGCATTATTTCTTTGAGGGCTATTGTCAGCTCCTTGCGTGACGCCAGTTCTCATTTCTCCGCACTATAGCTTCTAAATATTTTTTGTTTATAGTATTTTTTTTTTCCTATTTCAAGTCATTTTTGTATTGGTTGCATGGTAGTAATTTTTATCAGTTTTCATCTTTTTTTTTTGGCTATAGTGATTGTTTTGTCCGTGGTCCATACGACGACATTCCGGTCACTTTCCATTTTCACTGTGTGTTATGTTAACGGATTGAGCGTTATCTTTTTGGCTTGAATTTATTTTGTTTGTCTTCAACAGGTTGAAATTCTCTTGACCACTGCCAATTTCGTAGTGAAGATGTTTTTGTAGTCATTTGGTTTTTAGGTAGTTAGTGTTATATTATCTTTTGGCTGTAATTTATTTTGTTTGTGATCAACAGGTTGAAGTCATCTTATCAACTGCTAGTTGAAAAGTTGAAGTTATTTTCGTAGTCATCTGGTTTTCTAATAGTCAGTGAAATATTAATGCTGATAACTAATTAAGATAATTGAATGTATTTTTTTTTTTTGTGTTAAGTAAAACATTAATGTTGGTAACTAATTAAGATAATTGGATGTGTTTATTTTTGTGTTAAGTAAAAAATTAATGTTGATAATGTAAAATAATTGTTCAACTGTATGTTAATTATTGTTAGCACGAACAAGTACATTAGTACTTCGTGCGACCCATCATTTAACTTAAATAAAAAAAAAATAAAAAAATAAAGTTGTTATCATATTACCTTTTTGGCTTGAATTTATCTTGTTTGCGATCAACAAGATAAAATTCTCTTGATCACTGCCAGTTTAAAAGTTTGAAGTTGTTTTCGTAGTGATCTGATTTTTAAGCAGTTAGTGTTGCATCATCTTTTGGCTTGAATTTATTTTGTTTGTGATCAACAGGTTGAAGTTATCTTGATCACTGCCAGTGAGTGTAAAGGTTGAAGTTATTTTTGTATTATAGTCATCTGGTTTTCAAATAGTCAGTTATTTTTATCATATTATCTTTTTGGGTTGAATTTAGTTTGTTTCCGACCAACAGGGTTAAATTCTCTTGATCAATCCAGTTTAAAGGTTGAGGTTATTTTCGTATATAGTCGACTGGTTAGTTTGAAATAGTCAGTTGTTATCAGATTTTTTGGGCTTGAATTTGTTTTTCTGATGGAGTCATGGTCTGCAGTCTGAAGTTTATCTGCAGGTCTCTCATTTTACTTCTGAAACTGTTTTCCGCTTTATAGATATTGTTGGACGAAAACCCCTCCATACCGAAGTATTGATTGCCTCCGGACCATTGTTCCACAACACTGCAGCGTATTGGAGTGACCTGGGACAACGCACAAGTGGTGTACGCAAGCCTGGACAATTAACGTCAGGACCAACCGGTACAACGGTATTGTTGCGGATGAAGCAAGTGACGTATCTCTGATGATGCGCAGATTGCATGCACTTCACTTCCGGCCCTTGATGGGGCCGGACCTTCCGGACTAACTTCCTTCTGTTAACCCTTTCCTAATGCTGGCTTTACGCCTAACATGTCTTAAGCCTTTTAGGCGTACGTTCTCACAAATGTTCGAAATGGCATATTCATGCCGTCATATTGTAATGTTTCATGCAAACTGTGATTTTCACTAAACTGAGTTTTGACCAATCGACGTTTACGAATTATTACCCTTTTGGTCTGTTTCCCCACGTACCATTAAGTCCTATTGCACTTTTGAAGCCGTAGTGGATTACGTAACAGTAATTTGATCCTCCCTCTGGTATAAATAGTTTTTCCTGGCCTAGTAAGTTAGTATGCGAATAACTTTATTACCAACTCAACAGATATTAGCTGTCTTTTGCCTGAATTTATATGTATTTTGTTTGTGGCAGTTAGCTTCGTCACTGACCTGTTTTCCATCCTAAAGAAATTTTCGGAGAAATTGCCTATTTAGCAGAAACTATTTTGACGATTTTAAAGTTTTCTGGCGTGAAGGTCTATTACGCTGACATCGTATCGTCATGTTTTTTGGCATGAAGGTACGCCGTCCCTTAAGCAGAAGTAAGCTATTTTAAATGTATTTGAACACAACCTCTTTTTCAACCAGATCCCTTGGGAGCAGTTTAAAGCTAGCACGGACATTTCTTTCCCAATTTAGTCGGTAAGGAAGGGGGGGGGGGGGGCGTGATGTCCTCATTAATTTTCTGTATTTTTATTTTGTAGGTTCTCCAAGCCATACTCATTTAGCTGCATTACTAGCATACATAATTACGATAGCATCTTGGCTTAGACCTCCTCCCCCCCTCAGTTAATGGAAAATGGTTTTGCACTATCTTAATTATAAGGCCTAAATAAATTGTTCTCTATTTAAAAAAAAACTTTTAATACTATCTTGGCTGTGACACACGTCCGCATAGTGTTGTGTACTGCAGTGGCTAAGTGGTCACGTCAACGGTTGGATTTTCCCATGAGGACTCTGTCAACTGGTATGGCATACCGATTGCAACGGCTGTTTTTAACGTGACTTATTTCGACATCATAAGCCATTTGACAGACACGTGCTTTTCTCTTGATGGAGTTTCTTAGAAAAACCCATGATTGAGTTTCTTAGAATAAAAAGAATAAGAAAAAAACTGAACGCCATAAAGACTGCCGAAAGTTCAGTTCGTAGTTATGTTTTCGAAGCAATGATTGGCTGGAGTATGGAAGTAGGAATTGACCGCTATAAGTTTTTAGCCGGTCGATACGTTAACAGTTTCTAAATAGATTGCTAATACCGACCCAACAACGATGCAGATCCGATAGCTACCGATCTTCGATGACTGTTTTACGCACTGCACTTAGTTTTTTTTATTTGTATTTTTTTTATTTAGAGAATGAAGGCAATACGAAGTCAATTAAGACTTCTTATAGTGACAACAATAATTTAAAATTAATTAAACATTTCTTACACAAACTAAACTGAAGCAACATATTACAAAAGGATTACAAGTAATCAATGTGTACTGATGTGTAGTAGTAAAAAATACATATTATTTCCAACAACTTCTTTAAGGATTTAGCCAACAAATCCCTTTCATTTGTTTAAAATCACAATTGCGTGACAAATAATATTTTTAATAGGAAGAGTTTAATGTTTTAAAGCCATAGACCCATCAGTTTGTTTTTTAGTTCGTTGTAGTGTTTATTTTCATAAGATGTTTAGGTATTTCATTAAAAATTATAATTGTATAGTATTCCGAAATCATTTTACAGCCGTATTTGTTTCTATAATGGTAACGTTTATGATTCTTTCCTTAAAACTGATTTTGCTTTAATTTTCTTTAGTTTATTTTTTTTTAGCTGAAAGTAGTTAGTCATTATTGCGTGGTTAAATAAATTATTAATATTTAAAATCCTGTTTGATTTTCTTATTTCAGCGGTTTTATAGTTTCCCTTATTAAACAGAATCTTTAACACTTTATTTTGTGTCCTTTGCAGTCTCAGCAGTTGAGATTTTGTCGCTTTTCCATAAATTTCCAGTCCGTATCTTAGTACCGATTCAATCCATGCTCGATATAAAGATTTTAAAGTGTTTGATCCCATACGTTAAGTTTAAAGGAATCTTGGATTTTTGGCACAGCTAATTTTGTTTACTTTATTAAGACGTTGTAACTCTGCTTTATAGCGCCGCAAACCGCGTGTTTTTACCTCATTTGGTTCCAAAGTTATCGACGATTCTATTTTATAAAAAGATTTACCACGTTGCGAAAGGTACTATTATTAAACCAGAAACAGTAATAGCTCAACTTTTTTTTTCCCATTTCACCGATCCCAATACTATTATCAGCCGATACCAACGCCGATGTAAACGTCGATTAAAACCTATCCGCAAGTTCTGAAAACTTTCACCTTACAGTATGTTGCCTATATCTGTTTAAAGGTACATGCATCCCTGTTGGCTTTCCTGTATGACTCAGTTTAGCGACATTAGTTACAACATACGTATAAATGTTGCCAACACACTCATTTTCTTGTTTTTTTTTCTTTCGTGCGAGATGATTTTACGACATTAACTCTAACCTGTGTAAATGTTGCAAACGCTAATCTCAACGGGTCGCACAACATACCGGAAGAATTTATGTCCCTTTAATGTGTGGTCCATGACATTGTTACGACACAATAGAGTTTGGCTAAATTTTTTTTAGAACACTGCACAACCGTACAGATAATTATTTCAAAATGCAATATCTATTTATTATTTATTATTTGTGGCAATAGTTTAGGCAGCATCAAAAGGTCAGCAATGCTCAGCCAAAATTTTAAAATGAAGAAACACAATCATCGCACAGAAAACAGTGTGCTTAAGTAAACTAAAATGGTAATGAATAAAAATAAAGCTAAACGTGCACACTGTAAATACATGTACCCTAAAAAATCAATTGTTCCAAGATAATTAAGCCACACCAAGAAACCTTTAGTAGACGGTTTTACTTGACAACATAGCATCGATCATGGCTTCAAAACATTACCATTTGTATACTAGTGTTACAGACATGACATAAAATAAGATCGGACATGGCGTTTAAAATAAAAGCCTAGCGTTCAGTTTACAACACTTGACCAACACATACTTAAAACACATGTAGCGACAAAAGCGTTAAAAAAATAGTAATGCTTTTTATTACAAAGCATACGTTTTTTAAAATTGTGGTTAATGAAAATGCTGGTTTGCCATGTGTTGTAAAATTACACTACTGGTTTTTCTTTTAAGAAAAAAATATATTAACGTAAACACTTCCGTCACACTGTGCTTTAAGCACGTGTTTATAAAGTGTTTGCAAATTAAACGTCGGTTTTTTTAACGTATTTCACATCTGCAACACTATAAATGCTAATATTATTGAGAGTTTTTTTCTCAGCGTATTCTATTGTAAAACGAATAAAATAGTCCGTCTCTCTTTCTGGCGCCGTGGCTATGGCTGGAAACGCATCAAACCGCCAAAGTATGTGACACAAGCGTTCAATTAGTAATAACATTCTGGCATTGTAAAAACATGTACTTTGTAATAAAGACATTTCAGATGCACATAGAAAACGGTTTTACGTGTTTTTCAGGTAAAAACATCTGAAATCGTTTTCTATGTGTACCTAAAATTAAGGGTAGCACGATACAAAAATATTTTATCGCGATAAAACTTTTTTAATTGTAGCGATAACGATAATATCTCGATAAAACAAATTTTGAGGCCGGCACAACCATTTTAATTTTGTTAATTAAAAAAGAAAGCCTTGGCCGAAGCATACAGCGCAACCTATGTGAATTGTGTGGCACTCGCCATTTGGCCAGTAGACATGAAAATGCACTTACCCATTGTCCATTACTTCCTCACAATGTAAAACAATTTAGCAGTTGTGCTGCTACTTAAAGCTTAAATATTGTTTGCATTAAACTAACTCTCCAATAAGCTAAAGTGGTTAGCAACAGTACTGTACACTTGGTTGGTGAGCCCTTTTAATTCCGCACGCAACGCCACAAATCGCTTGTTTCTAGCTATTACGGTTTCCGAGATACGACAATTTACGCATCGTGGTTTGCACAATAATTCGATGAATCAGAAAATGTGCGATACGATAATCGACGAAAATTATTATCGCGATATTATTGATTATCGTGCCACCTCTACCTAAAATGTGTTGATACACCTAGGCTGGGATTGCTGAGGTCAGCCTCGAACCCAGGACTTCTGGTACATAATAATAATAATAATAATAATAATAATAATAATAATAATAATAATAATAATAATAATAATAATAATAACAACAATTTATTGCAAATAATAGCAAATGGGTTGAGAAGGCCTAATAGCATTACCGCTTATACTCAGCCAGTCAAGCAAAAATACAATATCGCCGGCTGTGAGGCCAGAGTCAATACATAAACCAGGAAAATTCAAACAAAGAACAACACAAAACAAAAATAATAATAACAATAATAATAATTTTAGTATAAGCCCACTGTAGATAGCCTACGCGTTCAGGTGCAGACCTTTCAGTCTGTTTAATCTTAAAGCTAGAAGGGGTTGGGGACGTAATCACCTCTTCAGGGAGCCCATTCCAAACCTTAACCACACGATTAGAGAAAAAAAAATGTTCGGCAATCGCGCTTGAATGGTAAAACAACCAATTAAAAAGGATTTCTTCTCGTTCTCACATCATGTCTAAGGGTAAAAAATCTTCTGGACTTCACATTACAAATTCCGTGAAGCAGAGCGTAGGTCAAACCTAAGTCGCATATTCATCTTAGACTTAGCTTTGTATATGAACTAGTCGTCTTGGTAACCAGCAGGCCACTTGTCCAATATGTAAGACACTTTAATGTTTGTCGTGTATCTAGCCATCTTTTGATGTAACACCAGCCCTGTGTAACACACTGTATGTTTGTTTCGACTAAAAAGAAACTCCGTTCTGAAATCCATGAAGGCATAAATGTAGATCAGCTAAAATGCAACAGGTGTTCAAAGGGATATACCTCCCAGCGCCATTTTTCTCGATCCTCCACATCAAGTATGGCCCCAAAGGTCAACTTACTTACCGTTAGTCTTTCCCTTGCTAAAAATCCGTTTTAAAATGTGGCGTCTAGGAGATTTTCTGTTGAATATTGTTAACTATATTTACGAACGAACCGTTCCTATATGATCCTTTGCGCGCATACAATGACCTTGAAGTTTTATCTGTGTGTGCACAGTACTAACTTTAATCGTTTGCTAATAATTACTAGGAGATCAAAATTCTAAAAGACTAATGCAGTAAAAATTAAAATTAATAATTCCAATAGTTCGCCGAAGCAAAATTATAAGACACTAGTAAGAAAATTATAAATTGTGATTTTAAAATACGAGAATCACTCCGGTTTGTGTTAAAGCGTTCAAGCTGGCTTGTCTATTAGGCGCAATGCCAACTGAGATAGTAGCTTCGTTTTTTTGCTGCGTGGAACGAAGCTAGTGTCTCAGTTGACCTTGACGCAGATGCGATCGGCGCGTAGCTGTTATAAGGCAGGCGGAAGGTTATACGGCAGGCAGTAAGTTGCTTTAATGCCTATCTTGTAGCGTCTTCCTAGCACATTTGCTTTTTTACTTTAACATCCTATCTTCCAACAATTTTAGGAGAATTACGTGACAATTTTTATAATACTTCGTTTCCGCTTTTACCGCATTAGCCTTTGAAAATTGGGATTTCAGGGTAATTATCGATAAACGATTATAATTTAGAACACGCGACGCAAGCAACATCTTTTTACATGAAGAATAATTAAGGAAACACAAAGCAAGTAAAATAAACAAAATGAGTTGTTTCCCTCTCTAAAAAGACTCTTGGCAGAGACCGTCATTAAAAAAAAACAAAGACGAAGCAAGTCAAAAAAATAACGGAGAAACAGCAAATAATAATTACACACCGATAATAGTTCAACATTTTTGTAAAAAATCAAAAAAACATGCTAAGAACTAATAAAGAGACACTCGGTTGGGATAAAAACTTAAATAATGGTTTTCATCGACATTATACACCATGAATAAATAAAATGCATATACAATTTCAATGCAAAAACTTGTTAGGAAATAAACAGCTTTGTAGGGATAAAATTGTAACTAATCCTTTTTCTTCATAAATGTTTACACCATGAATAAAAATGATGCATTTAAAATTTAGGTGAATTTCAGTGAACTCAAAACTTCTTATATTGGGGCAAAACATAAATAATGGTTTACGTCAACATTTTTTAAGCATGATAAAGTAAAATGCCTTTAAAAGTTCATGTGAAAACTTGGTAGGAAATCAAAACCTTTTATGTTGGGATAAAATGTTAAACAGGCCTAAGTAAAATCTTCATAAAGTTCCAAGAAACGAACGGAACTTTTTAAAGGACCCTTTTATCAACTCACGATGAATTGCATTTAAAATTTCATTGAAAACATGTTAGGATATCGAAAGCTCTTATGCCGGGATAAAATCTTAAATTATGTTGGTTTTTTTTTGCCATCATATTTTAACCATGATTAAATAAAATGCATTTACTTGGATGAATGTTTTCATGCATGCGTTTGTTTGCGTGTTTTTGGCGCCATGGCTACGGCTGGTAGCGCGTCAAAAGCTAAAGCATGCGTTTGTTGGAAAGCGTGTTTTGTTAAAGTTTCCGTATACCAAATTTCATGAAAGTAGGTCAGCTATTCTGGATTGTTTTCATGCGTAAGAACGGAAGGACAACGGACGCACGGACATACGTTAAAATGAGCTTCTCGCTTAGAGAACTGAACCTTTTAGGACGCGTTTATGCAACGAAACCTTCTCGCTCGGCGAACGCTATTTGCTAGTCAACCGTTTTTTTTATTTACGATTAGTTTTCCAGTTTCTACTAAATGAATGCGATAATACATAAGAAATTAAATGTGTATATCATAAGTAACACGAATAAAGAACAAACTGCAAAAGTATATTTAAACATTGCTTCAACATTGCTTCAACAATTCACCCTATTGCCACATTTTGCTATTATCGTCCAAAGAACAGCTTCCGGCAGTGATCAGACGACAGAAGCGAGAATTCGAAATCTAACATGGCGTATATTTCGGGGTTATCGAATCGAAAACAAACCATCGAATGCTGGCTTTCAGAAATTAGTCCGCAGGCTTGCACTACAGTAAAAATTGTTTTCTTGTTATCATAAATCGACGCTGTCATGCCGCCGCACACATCGTACTTCATGTCGCGAGGCACAAGAAGAACTGATCCACGTCGTTGCCATGGTTACTATGTATAGACAACTCGAAAGCCGCATGCTCAGGCAATGGCGAGAAGCAGCCAGCAGATTTAGTATTAACCAAGCATACGCTAGCG
Organism: Lithobius niger; assembly: GCA_023313725.1. NCBI lineage: Eukaryota > Metazoa > Arthropoda > Chilopoda > Lithobiomorpha > Lithobiidae > Lithobius > Lithobius niger. The sequence goes on along the minus strand of JAHWFP010206152.1, from coordinate 58,577 downwards.
AGCGAGAAAATTGTCGTTGAGTTAGGGCGCGTTTACCAACCTACTCGCCTTTGGATTCTCGCAGCTAGAACTCAATCGCGATGGCAAAGGTGACATTGCCATGGTAACAACGCTAAATGGATTAGCTAAATCCGACATCGTTTGAGTAAATACTTGCAGTCTTATAATCCGTGCCAATAATGTAAAGAATTCCTCATGACGAAACAATTTTCCCAAACGCTTCTGAACTCACGTTATTTGCTGTTTTCGTTGCGAGGCGGCAGACATAAAACCGCCGCCATGTTGGAATTTGAGGTGATTTCTAGCTTCTAGCTGCGAGAATGCAAAATTAAGTGGTTGTGTAAACGTGCCCTTAACCTGCCCTTAGGGCGCGTTTGTGCAACGACTCGCCTTTACAATTCTCGTTGCCGTGGTGACAACGTTACCTGGATTAGCTAAATCCGACATCGTTTGATTAAATCCTTGCAGTCGTCTAATCCGTTACCATAAAACAATCTTGACGAAACAGTTTTCCCCATCGCGTCTCAACTCAATTATTGACTCGTTTCGTTGCGAGCTGACAGAGCTAACACAGCCGCCATTTTGGAATTTCAGATGATTGCTAGCGTCTAGCTGCCAGAATGCAGAGGCGCGTCGTTGCGTAAACGCGACCTTGCACCTAAACGCGCACAATTGCAACCCTTTTCACGTAAAAATACAGTTCCCACTTTCGATACGTAAATTTTTGATTGCCATCAATAGCATTTTTATTGATTGTTACTCACGAATTACTCTCTTTGCCTATATGTAACCCTCTCATTTTCATTTAGTTTAAAATCCATCCCCTCTGTTTCAATCATCATTCGAAACTTCCTCCATGCCATGGCATGTCATGTCCCTCCATTACATAATGCAGGCGCCTGGTATGTACATTTCAATGTTATTACCGGGCATCAATTGTCATCATCAAGGCCCGGAGATTATTGCGAATTTATGAACTATCGACACGATCTGCAAGCTCCGTCTAATCAGTCAGCCAAAATGATTGGTCAATAGTGGTAAATTAATACTATTATAAGCTAATCACCTTCCGCCATCGTACCAGCTTGCAAGGTAATTATATTCGGCACACACCGATCCCTGGTGCTAAAATTCCTATAATAAAATTTCGCGTGTAGCCCAATAAATGCCAATTGCCGCCATTACGAAAAGGTAGGGATATTGCCCCCACGAAGGCGTAAAAGTCGTTAACAGTTTAATAATCTGTAAAATTACTGCTGCGGATATTGAAAGTAATTTTGTTGCAACCGTAAAGATTATTGCATCTTCCCGTACGAAATACACGAATTGATATCGAAGATACGTTTGCATGGATAACTCATGCAGTCGAGGAAGAAACAAGGGAACTAATTACTTCAGGGAATTCGATCGCTGCAAATATCGCGACTAAGTAGAAGTGCACGACATTGCTACGGGTTTGGAGTTTGGACCAGGGCTATTCTGTTGATATGATATCTTTAGATATGGTAAAAGCCTTTGATACTGTCGCGCATGACCTTTTATTAAAGAAGATGGAGGCTTATAGGATTTCTGTTGCAATTATCGAGTGGTTCAAATACTTTTTTAAAAAAACCGAAGTCAGTTTGTGCTGATTGACCGCTGCAAATCAGGCATGGTGTCTGTTACTTCCGGTGTGCCTCAGGCATCAGTAAGTGGCAAAATTCTTTTCTTACTTTACATTAATGACTTGGTGGATGTGGTTGTGTCGGCACATAAGCTGTTCGCAGATGACACACACACATCTGTCGGATCATTAAGGTGGAGTTGGATAACCTCGTACTCCAGCAAGACTTGGACAGAGTAGCCAAATGGTGTGATACTTGGAAAATGAACTTAAATCCAGTGAAGACTAAGGCAATTCATATTTCACATAAAAGGAATGCGGCAAATCCTGCTTATTCCCTAAAGGGTGTTGCTTTGGAGATGGTGGACAATATGACTTGTCTCGGAGTTAAAATTAACAAGAAGTTGTCTTGGTCCGACCACGTTGAGCACATTTGCGCTAAAGCAAACAGTGAAATTAGATTTTTTCACAGAACCTTGAAAGACGCAAGTCCTCGAGTTCGAGAGGTCGTTTTTAATGCGGTAACAAGGACAAAGTTGGATTATTGCAGTGCTGTGTGGGATCCCTACACGACAAATCTGTCGGACTGCGTGGAACGGGTGACGCGTAAGGCCGCAAGGATGGTGTACGGTGCCTATCAAAGAGATGCCCTGCATGTCACTGCTATGTGCAACAAATTGAAATGGCAATCTTCAGCCGACAGAAGGAAAATGCACCGTTTACAAGTCTTTTTCCGTATCTTTAATGGCTTCACTCTTCTGGATCCTTCTGTTTTTTTGTGCGCCCCGGATTCTGTGGGTAGGCATGATCATGGCAGAAAGATCCAAGCGCTACCAGTGTAACAAAAACGTGCTGGCGGGGTCCTTCTTCCCACGCACCATCATTGACTGGAATAACTTGAGCCATGATGTTGTCTTTTCTACAAGTGATGTCACCTTTGCTTCAAAGTTGAGAAAAGATTGTCAGCCTCGAAAATGCAGCCATATTTGTTAAATTGTTAAAAAAAAATTTATCATTTTGCTTGTTTTTTCTTGCATTTCTCTTGGAAACTGTGTCTTTTGACATTGCATTTATTGCTCTTTTGAGCGTTGCAATAATTATACAAATAAATAAAATTCTACTGACGCGTAGGAGGCCAGAGTGCATACCCCCCCCCCCCCCCCATCCTATAACAAGTAACTCTGATTGCGTTATTTTTTTTCTAATGAACGATTATGCTGCAAACAATTATATCAGGGTCAATGACGTTAGTGATGAAAAATAAAATGGAGTAGGATAACCTTATCTTCTCAGTCCTTACAAAAAAATGAAATAAAAAAACAACAATCCGAAGAAGTGCTTCACTTCAAAACCCAATGGCAACATCTGACCTCTTTCTGTGACGCCTTCAATGGGATTACTGAGGTTTTTCGTTACAAATTGTCTACCTTTTCTTACTGGCTCAGGGATTTTTTCCAGAAAAATAAGACTGGAAAAATTAGAACCTGAAGCAACAGGAAATTCAAAAACTGCGTGCCTTCACCGCCCCCCCCCCCTCATTCTCAACTTAAAATGTGAAAGGTGATGCGACAGGTTGCCAAACAAGCAAGATTTGTTTTCTGGACTGCTGACAGCCACGGAGGACATGGCTCAACATGACTAGCTATTATATGTATACGATAGAGTTGCTGAGAACGATAAGACGCTGTCAGTAATAATAGACAACAAAAAATGTCCTCGAGCATAGCGAGACGACGTGAATGAGCGAGCGAAGCGAGGACTCCACTAGTGGATTATAACGTATAAAGAATAACAGAAGAGTGCAAAACAACAATGATAGCATGCGCCCAGGAGAATCTTGCAACCTGAGCCGAGCCAAGCCTATGAATACTTTAACCCACACCTAGAACAAGAAGGTTAGGGGTCAAAGCATTTTAAATTGTACTACGTACGAAGTTCTTCTTTTGTGAAATTCGAAACAATGTCAACAAACCAGAGAATAATTGACACCAGCGGCAAAGAAAGGAAATAGGGGGGTGGGGGGGCTGGGGTGTAAAGGAATGGAAGGATCGTCCCTGTGTGTTTAATATTCATTGAATCAGAAACAGTGACTGCTACAGGAGAATTTTATTTCTGAAACGTTTTTGTCAAGTAGAACTTTACAATTGTATATCGTTAAAATTGTTAGCGTAACTAAGCATTTTGTTTATTAAATTGTAAACGTGTAATTTAAATTTTGTATACACCTGACTGGTTACTGCAGGAAGGAATTTGTGTTTTTTTCCCTCCATTACCGGTAGATTGATTGATTGATTGATTGATTGATTGATTGATTGATTTACTTGATTAGCGGTGACCTACTGTGGTTCTTCTGTCCCAATTAGAAAACAAAAACGAACTCGTTTGATGCTCAAGGTATGGTTAAGCCATCCGAAGTCAAAACAGCAAAAGAACACAAATAAACTTTCCCCGTAAGATTACTGATACTGCAGTGTTGCTGTACTGTTTAGTCCACGCGGAACCTTACTGCTGTATTCAAACGTTTTTACCATTTTTACTTATGCGCACGGCGGATCGGCTAAGGATTGGTGCATTCTACTTGGTTAAACGAATTGCTGGACAATGTTCAAAAATTAATGGTCTTGGTGCGCTTTGCACAGCTCTACAAATAATGCAAGGTTTGTGCGAGTCATTGAAAACATGGAAATGTCCTGGGAAGTAATAATGAAATTCCATGCCTGGATAACTTCTTCTTGAAAATCTTGAAAAATGATATATGTATCATCAGTGGGGTGACTAACGGAAAAAACCCATAAAACTAGAACACTGCAGCTAGCCTACAATACAACATTAGCAGTAAAACAGCCACAATGTTGCAACCACTTCGAAACGTCTGGTCTCACCACAAAGTCTAACAATGCGCGCAAAGTAAACCTTTCAGCATGTGGGACCTGCAAGAAGAACATTAAGTTGGAGTGTCCTGCGTTGCAGCCATCGGAGCCACAACAGCATCTTCACTCCTAACAATGACTTTGCAAGTTCTTACACCTTTAATAAACACCTTTAAACCTTCCTTCCAACTCGTCGCTTCAAACGTCAAACAAGTTATGGTTAACTTGTGTTGGTCGACAACCAGTCCTCAAGCGAAGGAAACCCCCCTATCATTTCCGAGTCGCCAAGCAGTCTCTCTCCCTCCCTCTCTTCCTCCTTCCTACCCATCTTGGAATCTGAAGACGTTTCACCCGGCAGATGTCTTCGCCTCTTTCCTCTTTTATCTTCAACGCAGTTTTGTGGCGCGGGACGCGGCCAGAATGGTTGATTTATGCGTACAAGCACGAGGGCAATGCGATAGGCGGCTTACATGGGACATCAAGAGCCGTCGACGTGTCTTCGCTCTACAATACAAGGCTGGGCTGGCTGTAGAATCGGGCAAAAGTAGTGTCCGGGCAAGAAACTCAATGGCGAACGCGTTAATAAATTAAAGTTATGGGTAACGACACACTTTCTCTGGTGACATATTCTAGACACGGTCGTTTTGTGTTCCTTCGTCGTAAAATTGGTTTGCGTAATGTTACTTATAAAGTGTGTCTGTGTGTATATACAACACGTATGGCCCAGCCACTCGGACTAAAGAGTTTTTGCCATAATTAACTTGAAAAGTGTGACAATGTCAAGTGCATACACTATCCTCATCTTTATATCACTTTATTAACACAATCCTGTAAACGTAAATGACCATCGTTAATGTTTTCACACGTTCACATTAAGTCAGTACTCACTAAGGAGTGAAATAATAAGGAATAGCATAAAATAGAAATAGACGTTGTCGGCCAGTAAGCTATACGGCTTTTTGAAGGCCCGAGCGGCAGATGATAAGTGGAAGGAACCACCATCGTAAACATTGTTTTTTTGCCGCAGGAGGGAGAAAACAAGAGTACCCGGAGGAGACCCTCGTGCAACGGGCGGGAAATAACCGGAGAAAAACCCGTACATATACACTTCCCTTCTCAGGATCGAACCTGGATCGACATAAGGGCAAGGTGAAAAGGTAATAGGATCATAAGATGTTATTCTGTTCTTGATTCATAGACACTGTCATCAATTAATGTATTCATGCCTATCACAATAAGTCTGCACTTAATGTGTGAACAGTGTAAGGAGGTGATTGACAAAAGGGTTGTAACCCAGCGGCTACTCTGATATCATACGATTCGCACAGTCTCACTAAGCAATGCATTCATTCAGGCATTTCAGAGTTAGTCAGTAGTCAGGCATGAGACAACGTGACCTGAGAGTTACCGCGACTACCTCACGAGCCAGAGGTCCGTGGTTCGACCCTGACAGTGACATTAGCCACTCATGGCATTTTTGGTAAGAGAAAAGCCTTGTGATGCCTCGTGCATCATATCGGCTGTGGCATGTAACAGAACCTAAGAATCTCGTATTAGTACGGCCTTGAAAAATTGTCCCTCTACCCCTTCTTTTGTTATGGCTTTGGCTGTGAGATCTCAAATCTCCGAAGTACTCAGGGAGGTGTCACAATGTAACGAACGTAAATACAATGTGCGTTGCTGATTAACACGAGGGTAGTAACGGGAGGCTACTTGAAATAAATAGACATATATTTCTGTAAATAAATATAAAGGAAAATTGGAAATAAGCCATCAGCGTAAATTATACACTAGAATAACGTAGTACAGTAAGCCATGTGACCTTTATGAAGTTCCATAACGTCACTTGAATGAAATACGTTATGCATAAAGATGGCTTACTGAACGACGTTATTCTAGTGTATGATTTTCGCTGATGGGTTATTTCCCATTTTCCTTTAGAGGCGACTCTGTCCTCCTTATGATTTACATGAGGGTAATAACAAAAGGCTACTCTGTTCTCCGTGATTCACCCAGTATGAAGTAATACCAGCACCGGAATAGTTTTTGATAAAAAAAATAGCCTATAAAAGTGCACATGTAAAACAATGTGTTTTATTGTTTTACATGTGCACTTTTATAGGCTATTTTTTTATCAATTCACCCAGTAGTAGTAGCATCACGGTTTTTCGATCAGCACCCAAAGGACGCAGATCGAAAAAAACCATGGTAGCATCAAGTAATGAGTTGCAATAAGTCACTAGAGTGTAACAATGCAAGGAGAGTAAGGTCAATGTAAGGAGGTGATTAACAGGACGGTAATAACAAGTGGATATTCTGTTCTTCGTAAGACTGACACAATATCACCAAGTAACATCATGTATTTCACAATAAGTCAGTACTCAGAAAGGAGTGTGCGATGTAAGAAACGTAAGGACAATGTAAGGAAGTGGTTAGCAGCACAAGGGTTATAACAAGGCTACTCTGTTGCACTTGTCAGTCAAAGGCGGGATGCCACCAAAACGAAAGTTTGGAAGCATCAAACGCCATCGAGCGCTTATCTAGTTCTCCCCTAGCTCGCAGCCATTAACGGAATGCACAAAGAAATCTCTTTAAACACAACAAACAAATTACGAGCCTTCTGAATTACTGCACAAAAAATTTGGAACGTCCTCGTGCACCTGGAAGCAAGATGTAAAAATTAACGATATTCACGCCACTAGATGGCGCCACGGTAGAATATAAAGAAAATACCCTGGCGCCATCGAGTGACAGTAATATCGCTAATCTTTATAGCTGGCTTCCAGGTGCACGAGGATGTCCCAAAATTTTAGCCAATAATAAGGAGGCACGTGGCTTGGTTGTTGTGTTTAAAAGGTATTGCTTTGAGCATTCCTTTGCTTGCTGCGGGAGAAAACTCAATAGGGCTTTAAACAACGGCGTTCGGCAACACTGCGGTAAAAACGCCGGCGAAGCCACGAGAACGAGATCAACAGAGGCTTTCTTACAGCATTGTTGATCTTCGATCTTACGGGGCTGTGGTGGCGTTTTTCTTGGCTGATCTGTTTATTGTGGGTCCGCTGGGAGCCAGTTGTCTGTTTGGGGTAGGATGGGTTAGGATAGAGCTGGTATTAGGATAGAGCGTAAGAATCTTGTGGCCATGTAAGCTCTGTCAATAAAACTTGAATTTGTCTAACACACTTGTGCAACGAGTCCATTGTTGCAACTTAAGTCCTTCCTCATTGTTTAGTTCCGAATTCCTCCATCAGCGAACAAGGAATTGCGAAATTGCCCTTTCATCACCAACTGAGAAGGCGACTAACATGACAACGCAAATACTTTGGCCACTTTTGCTGCTGCTGCATACTGAACAACTAAATAACGGTTGCTACTGAATTTTGAATTAAACTATAGGGCGACACATACACGGAAAACGACACAAAAATGATTCAATAGCACAAAATCATTTACATATAATTGTATTAATTTGTTGATTATTGTAAACTGAGGTTGTGTAACCTAACCTAAAATAACCCCAACAACATTACACAATCCCCCGATAAGCATACGGTCTTTTCATTTTTTTTATTTCCGTTTTAAATTGCCTAACAATATTAATACACACGCTAGTGTGGCGCCCACCAAGATTCAACGAAAAAATTGACATCCGTCCTACCCAGATAAAATATGCATGCGCGTGGGTACCATGCGACAAGCACATACGAGAGCAAACCGTCCCAATGTTGCAAACGGTGCCATCAAACACCACGACGCGAACAAAAAACAGCGTTTGCTAGCCATTCTGCACAAAAATACACAGGCGGAATACACGCCTTCTGCGACAAACACATAAGAGAACAAACTGCGCCAATGTTGCAAAAGGTGCATTAAACAGCACACATGCTTCAACTAGTACGTATATAATACGTGTAATATACAATAATAATACAACAAACGCACACATACTCAACGCACAACTTAATGGTGCAAGTTGGACAAATTTAACCAACGCACCACGTTTTCTCCTGTCAAATTACGTAATAGGCGTCAAGGGCCAGCAGTTACTAGACTGGCCAACACTTGGCAGCGGCAATTTAAATTAGTTTTTCAAAAATTTTTGTGCTGCACGAACAATTCACGTTTCGTTACAGTAACTTGACAATTAGGTCAACAATAATCTTTATATGGAAGTTCAACCATCGTAATCTAGTTGCAAAATTTTCTTTAAGTGTAGAGCGCATTTCAGTTCTTATTTCCACCGGATCCCTAACTCAAAATGGTTCAACTTCTACAACGTAAAACGCAGGCAAAAAAAAAAATAATAATCCAAAAAAGGAAGAAAAAAGCTAAAGTGACATTTCTTGGCCAAATCTCCCTTAAAAAGTTCCGATGCTCCGCAATTTGTGAGGAACGAAAAAGAATTCCGTCTGCACGTTTCACCTACAAACGATAACAACTTTAATTCGTTCACGAACGAACCGCCAGAGCGCGTTGAGGTGAATTCACCTTTTCCGACAGATCGACTGGCGTTGGAGGAGGGGAAAGAGAGCGCGGACGAGAGAGAGAGAGAGAGGCCTGCCTCCTTGCCGCCAATCATAAATCACCTTGCAAATCGGCAGCTGAGGAGCAGTTGGCTAGCTTAATTCGCACCAATTGAATTCATTGATTGAAAAATCAGGTCGCATTTGGTCGGCTTCAAACGGCGCCAAGACAGCCTTCCTGCCCAAACGCCACCTCGTTCCATCACGGGGAAACGAGGGCAAAAACGAGAAATCTAGTCACGTGACTTGCCACGTCACAAGCGTGAGTGAGGCTGGCAAACGTGAGCCTGCTCTAAGCGCTCACCGTTTGCTCTAGACTAGAGCTTTTTGGTTTGGTCGTCACTGTTACCCCTGTCTCTGGAGCCTGAGTTTACTCAAGGTACTCATTCTGTATAATGGCAACTTACAGCGAGACTTAAGGTAATATTTTTTGGTTGAAGTTTTTGGAAGAATTGAAAACGGAATTGACTAAGGTGTGGTTTTAATTTATGGATTTGTACGATTGTTTCGGAATTCGATTAGCTCGTTTCCCATGGGAAGATTACTTAATCAATCGTCCTTTTTTTTTTAAATCAAGAACACAGCCGAAACTCATTCTCCAGTTAAAGGGGGGTTGCCACCAAACGAAAGTCTGCAGCAGCTAGCGTTTGCTCGCAGTGAGGCGAAGGAATGCACAAAGAAATATCCTTTAACACAACAAACAAGCCACGAGTCCTTAATTATTGAGTTAAAATTGATACGTCATTGTACACCAAAGAGGAAACTGTGAGACTGTCCTGTGGTTAACGATATTACTGCCACTCGATGGAGCCACGGTAGAATATAAAGACAATACCATGGCGTCATCTAGTGGCAGTAACATCGTTAACCTTTACAGTATGCTCCCAGGTGCACGAGGACGTATCAAATTCGTACGCAATAATTAAGGAGGCACATAACGTGACAATTGTGTTAAAAGTCATAAGTTCTTTGTACGTTACTTTCTTTGCTGCGAGCAACCACTAGAGAGAACTTAATAACGCTATATGCTACATACAGACATTCATTTGGTGGCAAGTCGCCTTTAAACTGAAGATCCAATGTAATCTGACAAAAGGAATAAGTTAGAAACTATGGTGGCGCTACCCAAGACCCGAAATTGAAAGTAAAATTTTGTCAAAATTTGACAAATAAGACATTCATTAGATATTTGGTCTCACGACACGACATTTTGTCGTAACCTGTCTCAACGTGCTGCAGACGTCTCCACAACCAGGGAATGCTTTGAGGGAGGAAACGGTAAATGCTAGTTCCATATCTATTTTTCGCAAATTGTTGAACACTGAACCACTTCAAAGGTTTCTAAAACGTCCGGCTTCTTCAATGTGACTTTCCTTAAATAATCCAGGGAGCGGTATCAGAGCCCCCAAGCTCTTCTGCTTTCCTTTCACCAGTTGGGTGGTGGAGAATATTTTGTTTTTATTTTTATTATTATATAACCATAGCGATGAGCTGAGTGCCACACACACCGGATGCGACGTCACGAGACGTCTCACGACAACAAAGTGAAGCTCCTTCTAGTTTCGTCTGGTGGGGGTCTCTCCACCACATACAAAGTCTCGCGGGGTTTTGTCCTGCACGTCTCGTCGCGAGACAATTGTCTAATTTCGTGTGCCACCCTTATAAAATTTTAACAACAAAAAATTAAGATAATTAAACTGATTTGTTTTACAGAGCTTCGAGGGCTTAAAGGAACTCCCGTCCTTACATACCTTAGCTGAATTCTCAGACCACATTCTGAATTCCATTTCTTTTGCTTCATTCCCCCCCCCTCCCACAACAAAATTCCTGGGTTCGCCAATGGTTACGTACAACAAGGCTAAAATCGTGCTCGTGACAACCAAATCAGTGACTTGAATTCCGTGCCAATGTAAAGAGATACTATTGTACAATGTGGTGCATATTCAGTGGACAGTCGCTACGATACCGTTCACTATGAAAGCAGTCGCTATGAAAGGCGTCCTGTGTGGCTGAGAGAAACAACGAAAAAGTCTAGTGTAATGGGCAAAAAGTTTTCATTAGGACATTTTTATATACTTTTGGCTGAACCTGTTGTGAGAACGACTAAGGGCATGTTTAGGCAACCACTCGCTTTTGCATTCTCGCAGCTAGAAGCTAGAAATCATCTCAAATTTCAACATGGCGGCGGTTTTATGTCTGCCGCCTCGCAACGAAAACAGCTAATAACGTGAGTTCAGAAGCGTTTGGGAAAATTGTTTCGTCATGAGGAATTCTTTATAGTATTGGCACGGATTATAAGACTGCAAGTATTTACTCAAACGACGTCGGATTTAGCTAATACATTTAGCGTTGTTACCATTGCAATGTCACCTTAGCCATCGCGATTGAGTTCTAGCTGCGAGAATGCAAAGGCGAGTTGTTTCGTAAACGCGCCCTTAGGCAGCTGAAGCAGTTGGATGAGCTCGATTCGTTGATGCAATTACTATACCCACGAAAGAATGGAAGAATACATTAAAATAACTTAAAGGGGCGAAGTCAAGGGAAAAGTGTTGTGTGGCGGCATGGAACTCAAATTCTTGTGCTGTTTAGTCTGGATTTTCTTTTTCCTCTCGTTAGAAAAAGCTTCTCAAACAACCAGAAAACATACAGTCATGGCTGATACTGTTAAAAAAAATAATACACCCAACCAAAAAAAACAAAAAAAAAATAGATTAGATCGTTCTGCCAGTACTTACAAAATGTAAATGCGGGGAAAAATTATCAGAATATTACATTCCACATCTGTTGCTGCAACTACCTGGTTTAGGGCTTTGGTAAAAAAAATAATAATAATAATCACTTAAAAAGTTAATAGAAAAAAGGGAGGAGGGGGTGGTTGTTTAATTAAGGTTTTTTTTTTGTAATTATTATTGAATTTTCATTGTGTATTAAGTCATTTCCTTAATAAGTCTTTGTACTTGTTGGTGTATGTACCACATACGAGAATTTATTCACTTCGCGGTGGATTTAAAAAAATAACTGGAATTAAATTAAAAGCAAAAAATTTAAATAAAAAAATGCTAAAGCACGAGACATCAGACAAGCTACGCTGAAAAAAAAATGAGTGAGACAAGAGCTATATAAGAGTGTTGAACTTTAGGGCAAGAGACAACCACCAATCACAATCGTCTTCGGTATAACACTGTTTATCTGTATAGATAACCCGTAACCTACTGCCTCAAATTTGTAACAGTATGGAATGCTACGGTCTTGAAGATCGATTTTGTTTTCAGTTATTTCTTTATTGACTTTGATATCGTCTGATGAATTGTAGTCAAGAGTGTTATCAGACTTTAGAGTGCACAGTCTCTGGGCCAAGGCTTTGTAAGTTGGACTAAATTAAGGATAAGTCTGATCATTCAGTAGATCGCTGCCCTTTCTGCCAAACTGATTTTCCAGTATCGCTGAAGGCGTGAGCTGGATGACGATTGGTTGGTTTTATGGTCACGTGATTATTCGTCTGTCGTAAGGCTACGGACTGTACCCATATACTGGAGTATGCCTGATGAACGTGAAACGTGACGTCATACTCTCAAGCCTCAACCAAACCTTCCAAAATCAGCGAGCCAAACTCGACCTTCTATGGAGGCAGTTTGGTATCATTCATACTTAACACACAGAAAAACATGGGCCAAACAAAATAAAAGAATGAATAAAAGAATAAAAAGGATGAACATAAAAGTTTAAAAAAAGCATGACATGGTGGGATCCACAATTACAGATCCGCCATATTGGATCGGTTTTTATCGCCTATGAGGAGGCTTTTTTTTTTAGCGCAAATGAGCATGTTGACGTCACAAATGTTAACATTTAGAAATTAGCAGTGGCGTCTACCTGAGGGTGTCAATGATGGCAAACTCGTGCCATTGAAAATTTAGGAGGCCTACAAAACGCCTTTATGCCGGATTGAGGAGGAAGCTGGCTTTCGGGAACCAGCACAACTGCGGGTGGGGGGGGGGGGGGGGAATAACTGCCTCTGACAATTAGGACGGTCCAAAATAATTAAGTTAATGAAATTCGTAATTAAAATGCAAACCGCAAAATATCTTCTGAAAGTACCAAAGGAAGTTGTTAAAATTTCCAAGTGATAATTAAATAAAGTAAAATACTTGTAATCAGCCTAAGAAACATGTGAAGCCAAATAGTGCACCTATAGCCTAAACTATAGCACCTAAACGCCAACAAATTACTTCAAACTCACGAAATGTTGGTGACACCAATCAGTCCATTTTAAGTGATTATTTTGATTTTATTGTAACTCGAAAGCAGGGTTGGGTTTTTGCCGGCAAAAAACTAATTTTTGCCGGGACAGTGGTAAACACATGGTTTTTACCGTTTTTTTCTGGATATTCTGGTTTTTCTGGTTATTCTGGTTTTTTTCTGGGTAAACTGGCAAAAACCAGCAAGCTGCTTTGCAAGCTTATTTTCGCAGTTAAAGTTATCTAAGACAAAACCCACAAGGGCGAAAGAACCCGCCAAGTTTCAGCCAATCAAAGTAGTGATATCAGAGCCAAAATGGCTGCCACCAAGTTGCTACATTAGTTGCCAAGCTAATCCCACCGAGTATTAGATCAATGGTTAAATCAAAAACCTGACCACTGATACAGTTTATGCACGTGATCGAAATACAACTATTGCTCGTCAGGGCACAAAGACTGCCCATTTGCAACAATTTTCAAGCTGTTTCGCCGCATAGGTATTTATCCTCGCCACCCTGAAATACGCGCAGCTCTGGTTTAAAGTACCAAAGCTAGTGGCCATGCAATAGCAATGCACGAATTAAACGATGACTTTCTTACAATTAAGTTACAATGAAGTGTGACAATTATTGAACTTGGCGGGCGGACCTCTAGCGTGGTCCTTGATTCTTTTCACAATATCTATGCATACCTTCGACAGTCAATTGCATAAATTTGCATAGATATTGTGAGAAGAATATCTTTTACGGTGAAAATAAGCGTATGAAGGTGAATAAGAAGCGAATATGAATTTTCAAAGAAAACTATATGTGAAGTTTTCAAGGGGAGCTTTTATAATTTGTCAATATTTGACTATTGTAGAGCACACTCTTTTTTTTTTTTTAATTTGACTGCAAGTCGATTTTTGCCATATATTTGGCCAAAGTGGCAAAAACATGCGAAAACCAGTTTTTGCCGGGAGGTAAAAACCATGTTAAAAACCGGTTTTAACTACTTGGTGGCAAAAACTTGTCAACCTTGCTCGAAAGCTGGTAGCATCGAAAGGTCTTGTATTGAAAACGTCGTGCTTATGTTAAAGCATCAAATTCAGTTGGGATGATTTTTTTATTTTGCCAATGAGATTGTTGAGTGACCAGTATGCATTCTCCAAGTGACAAGACTATCATTGCAATCGAAGTCGGTGTATTAAAAACCGACTAAAACGTGTTTAACTGAGCAGTCATTTCGCGGAATTTTTTTACTATTTCGTCTTCATCATCTTACGCTTTTTCTTATTACTATTTTTAAAAAAAAGGAGCGATACCATATCAAAAACCAAGACTGGTAAAAGGAGCCGCCAAGTACCGAATGGTTCTGCCCTTCAAAGGAGTGATATCAACACACCAAAACATTCGCCAACTTAATCGCACCGAATAATACTTTGGACGTTAAATGAAAACTTGAACATTGCTACCGAAAGTAGCGATGTTCTAGTTTTCATTTAACATTCGAACTATTAAACGGTGCTATTAACTTGGCTAATGTTTTGGTGGGTTGATATCACTCCTTTGAAGGGCCGAACCATTCGGAACTTGGCGGTCCCTTTTACCAGTTTGGGTTTTTGATATGATTTCTTCCTCTTCTTCTTCCACTCAGGACGAAAAAAGTATCCAAACAAACTCTATTCATTAGGAATTTACCTGCTGCAATACCCAGAGTGCCTATATCCCGAGTGCTTTTACGAAATCAATAATTTGTGTGTTTCAGCGCGAAACATCTTTCCAGATTTAATTTACTGG
The DNA here is from genome assembly GCA_023313725.1 of Lithobius niger. Lineage (NCBI taxonomy): Eukaryota > Metazoa > Arthropoda > Chilopoda > Lithobiomorpha > Lithobiidae > Lithobius > Lithobius niger. Next base: position 43,568 of record JAHWFP010206152.1, on the reverse strand, counting down.
AAAGGAGTTGAATGGTAAAACGCACAAGTCATCGATTTTATACACAAGCACGAGTGGGATTCTGTGTTTACTTTCCGCAAAACGATTCTCCGAAGTAATTTCGATTTACGATTTTTATTTTCGATTTACGAAGTCAATTTCGATTTACGGTGTTTAGTTTTACGATATTTACGATGTTTTCCTCTATTTGGTGTAGCGATACTGGCCCCCATCGCATTTCGTCATCCTTCCTGTAATTTTGTTTGTTTCAGTGCTGGTATTTCGTATTAAAGTTGGCCTAAAACTCATTTTTACGCCGCTCATAAACGAACTTAAAACGTAAAACTCCGAATAATTCTGACGATAAGCAAGTAGCTTTGAGTTTTTCCGTGAAAGTCCTACTATTCACGAAGATGACGTCATTGCCGTAATATGGGCATAACGAAAATGCAAGCAAACCGATTCCTCTAAGTGAGATATACTGTATAGATTTGTGGTAGGTTTGTCGGTAAACATCGGCGGAGAGTAAAACTTCGTTTTGTATAATTGCTGAGTGGAAAAGTATGGTCTGTTCAGTGTTAAGTTGACCATGGTGCTCGTTTTGCGGATAGAAAACAAAAATTCTCAACTGTAATACCAAGCGTGCTTTCATAAAACCATGAGTGGAATTAGGCGTGACAATTTTTTACTTCACGCAAAACATTTCTTACTAGATTAGACATCAGATTTATTTACGAAGTATTAACACTCCGGGTTTAACTTTAAAAATTTTGAATATTTAAAGCAACCTTTTGAAAGATACTTTTTCGTGTTTTAGAATTTACGAAATTTTCCTTATTTGGCGTGGCGATGCCGCACCAAAGCATGTCGTCGCCCACGCTATCATTTCGTTTGTTTCAGCATTGGTATACTGCTCATAAAGGAGGCCTAAACATCACTTTTATGCCGCTCATTAACGAAGTTAAACGTAAAGCTCCTAATACTGATGAGAAGCAGCTTCGTGTTTTCGTAAAGTCCCACAATTCACGAAGGGATGGCGTCATTGCCCTAACATGAGCTTAACTAGAATGAAAGCAAAACTTCTTCCTTTGTGAGGAACTGTATACCTCTGTGGTTTGTTTGTCGGTGACCAATCAGTGACAAGTAAAGCTTTCGAGTTATATAACTACGGAACTAGTAAGGTCAAGTGTGGCATTTCAGTGTAAAGTGCTCGTTTTGTGGAAAGACAGCAAAAATTCTCAGTGCCACAAGTACAGTTCATCAGACTAACAACAAACGAGTCGTGCCCGTATTAACCACACCAGGTTCTCTTTGATGCTGTCACAGTCGATGCTGGTGCGGTATGTTGGTTTTTAAAAGCTTAAAAATGTTACCATCCAAAACCAAAACTGGTATAAGATAAGCCACCAACTTTAAGATTCCAAACTTAAGGGTCTGCCTTATAGTGATATCATTCAACAAGGGGCAGCAATCTTCAAGTTTTTTATTTAACGTCCAAAGTATTATTCGGTGCGATTAACTTGGCTGGGTGATAGGATTAACCCTGGCGGCCTTTCCCTGGTTGAATGATATCACGACTTTCAAAGGCCGACCCTTTTTGAAAACTTGACGGCTTCTCTTACACCAGTTTTGGTTTTGGGTGGATATCACAACTTTCATAGAACTGTGAATGTACACCTTTGGGCATAAAAAATGATCGCACTGTATCGAGGTTCAAGTAGCAAACTTTTTCATTGTTGTAAATAAGAACACACGTCACTGAAGGAGGAAGGAATTCTCCATTGTTGATGCCAAAGAGTGGCATTGTTGAATGGCATTGTTTAAAGCCCCAGTAAAACGAAAACGATCATTTTTTATTCCCAAAGGTGTACATACAATAGGTCACACGGTTTATCGTCACCTTTACCTTTTTGTTTCAGGAAAAATTTTATGTCTATACATTTTCTCATTCATACTTCTCACATTTGCCATTGCCCAATTAGCCGTTACATCAGCCAAATTGACAAGGATTGGTTTATTGTATGTGCATGCATCACACGCTTAAGTTTGTTCAATCCCATTTTTGAGCACACTGGCTAAAAAAACGCTGATTTTCGTTCGCTTCCGCTCAATCAATCAGCGCATCCCCTCCAGTTGCTCCTCCCGAAGTTAATGTTAATTATATGCAATGAAGCTGGACTTGCTCACTCAATCACAATTAATCTCATCTACTTGGCCGATCGTTTACTAGGCGGAGCCACACTAGCATGTGTCTAAATTAACCAACAAACTTGGCACATTACGAAGACATACTTCCTTAAAAAAAAATACTTCTTTTCCCTACGTTCCCACACTTTAATGTTGAAGTTTTCTTCGTTACTGGACCCAAGAGATCCGATTCCAACAATTTGCAAATATTTTTACCGCATGAGGAATTTATACCAGTAGGCTGGAATCACGTATAAGATCGTTATAGTTAAAGGGACACCCGGCCTGCGTATAACATTCCGCCTGCCTTATTACAGCTACGCGCAGATCACCATCCGCGAAGTTACTGGAACCAAGGTCGGCTGGGGTTAGCTGCGTTCCTCGCAGCGTCGAACGTAGCTGCTGTCTCGGTTGGCTTTGGGAATAGTACACGAAACAGCATCAAGTTAAAAAAGATTGTATCGTCACAAACCGGAATGATTCTCGTAGTTTAACATCACAATTTATAATTTTCTAGGCTAGTGTCTTATAATTTTGCTTCGGCGATCTATTGGAATGATTAATTTTAATTTTTACCGTATTAGTCTTTTAGATTTTTGATCTCATGGTAATTATTAGAACATAAGTTTATATATGCACACACACAGTTGAAACATCATGATCATTGTAAGCGTGCAAAGCATCATATACGTGTAGGATAGAGTAAATATAGTTAACAATTATTCAACAGAAAATCTCCTAGACGCTACATTTTAAAACGGATTTTTACCAAGGGATTGACCAACGGTAAGGAAATAGACCTTTGGGGGTCGTACTCGATGTGGTGGATCGAGAAAAATGGCGCTGGGAGGTATATCCCTTTAAAAGACACAGCCTGCTAGTGGCCGCCTTTCTGCTTGGCGGCGACACGCTAGCGTGTGTCTAGATATCTGTACTTAATCTGTCTGTGTCCAAAAGTGTTCAGTTTTATTTTTACAGTTAGAAAAGCTTACCAACAACTGTAACATTGTGTGAATTTTTTAAATCTGAATTCAGTTCTTTACTTTCGCTTGTGCATTTCTTAACCTTCACATGTTTGTAATGTAATGTAATATAAGGGCGGACATCAGTTCAGGGACGAGCGACTTGAGGGTTTTAGTGAAGGCCAGTGTCTGCCGCACACGTCTTGGTGCGTCAGTTCGCGCAGTGCAGTGCGTTCTTACGGGGCTTGGTTGGGATGGTGAGGGGAAGAAAAGAGGGAGACGGACGAAGCGGCGTCTGCTACTCACAATCAAGTCATTTTCACGAGTTGCGAAGGGAATCTAATAGGCTTTAATGCTCCAATGCGATCGTCTTTTCTTGTTAATTTTCGATCGGACCAAAGCAATTTGGACAGCCGCCGAATGTCAAGGGGATTTGGACTAAAAAATTGAAAAGGTTCAAAGAGTTGCCAATGGAATTAGCTTCGCTTTAGCCTCTCGAGAAATGCAATGAAATTTCTGCAAATCGGGGATGGGATGGGGAGTGGGGGGGGGGGGGGGGGGGGGGGGCTGGAGGTTGGGGTGGGGATTGGGAGGGTGGGGGCAGAAGAAATAAAATGAAATGCTGCAAAATTAGACTTTCACAAGTCAATTGAACTGAATATTGAAAAGGTTCGTATAACGACTGGGATGAAAATCTTAAAGAACGAACGGAAATGATGTGACCTCCAGCCAGAAAGAACGAGTTACACACACACATTTTCATTTTTTTTTTTTAATTTCGAATCTTTAAGACTTAAAATAAAGCTTTTACGGGCTTCTGCTCTAATAGAAATGAAAAGTGCGAATTTTCCATGAGAAGCCTGAAGTTTTGCAGGTTGCTCACGCTTGACTGAGTGACTAGTGCGGACATACTTTACATTTAACATATGTTTACCATAATTGGAATGAATAAATGAATAATAATTTACTGCGGGAGTAAAAGGACAGAGAAGGGCCCAAGAGGGCCACTTGCACCCAGCCAATAACAAATTAAGCCCACCAAGGACGGTTGTCAAGCTGCAAAATAAAAATAGAAATAGAAATAGAAAAGGCAGAAGAAGCACCCACACAAACATCAACAATTATCCAACAAGCATATCAAAACGAGATTCGAAGGCATTAAGAGATGGGGCACAAGCAACATGAGAGGGAAGGGCATTCCAGGCATGATCAACCCTTTCCGTAAAGAAGTGGAAACGGAAGTTTAGTCCAGGACACAGAACCACAGATGGCCACAGAACCACAGTAAAATTGAAATTCGGTGGAAAAAAAAGATCAGAGTTAACGTTAAGAAGTTTATGAGTAAGTTGGAAAGATAAGGACCATGTTCCCACAATGACAGCGGTTTTGAATGGTAGTAGGTTGAAGCATACGTAGACGATCTGGGTAAGGCAGAGGACGAATGATGGGACACCATTTAGTAAGGCGCCGCTGACAATTTTCAAAGACGGTTCAATGAGTACGATGACATAACAAAACAAGTACGAACAGAGTGCAATTTACATTATAACTTATCAAAGTTTCTGGCAAGGAAATTGGATAGGTCAATGTTTTTCATTTTACGTTTGACATTTGACGTTTGGGACATTACAACGTCTGTTGCCAAACTTCCAAACATTTGCAATTTTCTACTGGCAAAAAAAATTTATCACCAATTTATTTTTGCAGTGCGTATCGCAAATTTCAAGGGCTCTTTAAATTTTGCTGTCTTTTCTAAGTGCAAACATAGGGTTATAATCAAAATTAACAAGGCCTTTAATAATTCAAAATGTTAGTAAAATACACAGTACACAATTAATGTGGTTTTTTTTTTTAAATATACATAGTTATAATATACATTTGTGTTTCTCAGCATAAATTGCACACGAATTATGGGAATTTCCAGGAGTATTACAGGGTTTGCAGTATTGTTCACGTTTTTCAAACAAGCACTTTTCCAGGGTGGTTTTTTTTTTTTTTTTTTAGTTTTTCTTGAATTTTCCAGGTTTTTAATGACCCCACACCAACTCTAAAGCTATCTTTTGCCCTACGACCGACTTTATTTTTTTTCTCTGAGTCGCCATCTCTCAATCCCGGCAGAATGGTTGGCGTGTGTTTGCTACCATCTTTCTCCGGCCGAGAACATTCGACCGTTGTTGTGAAATGTTGCTGCAAGCCAAGAGTTATGAGTAGCAGACCGCAGACCTTATTCGGCCAGAAGTGAAGTTGGGGCGAGATAATAAATGCTTCGGTTCGGCTCCATATTTCTGTTAATGAGGGCCATCACCTTTCACTAAACTAACCACCCCGTATTTCACTTCAGTGGCCCAACAACCACAGTACAAGAGTGAAGCCTGCAAGATTAGCCAACAAATGGCGTTTCAAAAGCGGCAATCTTTTCGATATGAAAGAGTGCACTCTTCCTCATGACTAATGGCGTAAAGACGAAGCATTCGTGCCCTAGACCACATACAAATTGTTTTAAGAAAAGAAGTCTGGAAGGCCCTTAAGGGATGTACCTCCCAGCGCCATTTTTCTCGATCCTCCACAACAAGTACGGCCCCAAAGGTCTATTTACTTACCGTTAGTCTTTCCCTTGCTAAAAAAAACCGTTTTAAAATGTGGCGTCTAGGAGATTATCTGTTGAATATTGTTAACTATATTTATAGAACGACCCGTAAATATTTGATGCATTGCATCGCATACAATAATCACGACGTTTCATTTCTGTGTGTATATGTACTAATTTTCTGATAATTACCATGAGATCAAAAATCTAAAAGACTAATGCGGTAAAAATTAAAATTAATTATTCCAATAGGTCGCCGAAGCAAAATTATAAGACACTACCCTAGAAAATTATAAATTGTGATTTTAAAATACGATACACATTCCGGTTTGTGACGACACAATGAATGCGTTCACGCAGGCTTGTCGATTAGGCACAATGCCAACTGAGATAGCAGCTACTTTTTTCGCTGCGATCGGAACGAAGCTACTGTCTCAGTTGATCTTGACTATAATAAATACGCGGATGTAATCGACGCGTAGCTGCTATAAGGCAGGCGGAAGGTTACAAGGCAAGCGGTAGGTTGTTTTAAGTTTGACGTATTAATAAATTTGTGTAGAAATAGAAAGAGCCAATGCACGGGGCGTCCACCCACCCAAATACCCAAGCGGTAGATGTTAAGTTAAAGAAGTACCACCATTATGACAGTTGTTTTTTGCCGCATGAGGGAGGAAAGTGGAGTACCCGGAGGAAACCCTCGTGCAACGGGTGGGAAACAACCGGAGAAAAACCCGTACATATACACTTCCCGTCACCAGGATCGAACCCGGGTATGTACGAAGCCAGAGATGTACAGCTGGGACCACGACGCCTATCGAATCTGAGGCCCCAGTTCTCGCAGCTATACCCGTGTTCATCATCTAATATTTGCAAGACGTGACGCCCTTGCTATTAAAGGTGTCTATTCCCCGAATGATAGGCTGCGTCATTTCGCGTCGTCTACCATTATGTAGTTCTATGTATAGCACTTGATCTCAACAAGCGATGGAATGCGCAAAGAAATTTCTTTTTACACAACAAACAAGCCACGTGTCTCCTTAATCATTGAGTGTAAAGTTTGTGCGTCCACGTGCACCAGGAAGCAAGTGGTCAAGGTTAACGATACCACTGTCAGTATAGGGCAGTGACACAACGTTGTATTATTGTATATAATTCTATGCTGGAGCCAGTAACTGGGATAGCTGCAAGGGTCACTGGAGGGGGAAAAGAAACCGTCTTACTGAAGACAATGCTGTTAAGAGTGGATTTCTTAGGCTTATAATGCACGATTTTTGTCGATTTGTTGGCAATTGGTGACTTTTTTAAGCAAGTGGAATCTTTATTTTCCAATTACAACCTAGCAGCATAAGGGATTGGAGAAAACAACGTTTTTTAAGCCTGTGAAACCCGCTCTCAAAGCACTGCCTTGACTAGAAGTGCCGTTGTTTAAGCCTCCATTTTAATCTAGTGCCCCTTGCAGCTAATATGACGTCACATGACGCTGCTATATAGATGGCGCGATGTCACAGTCAAACGTAACTGCCACTTGTTACGTTAGGCTTAACTTTACCGCTTGCTTTCTGGTGCACGAGCACGCACATACTTTACATTCAATAATTAACGAGACACGTGGCTTGTTTGTTTCATAAAAAGAAATTTATTTGCGTGTTCTGTCTAACCCTTACTTGCTTGTTGAAAGTAAGGGTTAGAAAGAACTAGAAAGCTGTATAGATAGATATACTGCGCCTTATCATTTGGTGGCAATCTCCCTTTAAGTGTCGTTTTACTATCTAGTCTTTGAGTTTAATATCTCTTTAATTTTTAATAATTTTAATATTCGTAAATTAATTTCTTTTGAGCCTTAAGTCAGCCGAAGCAATTTAATGCTTGTGTGGCTGAACCGGCTCAATTTTGAACATTACCAGACCTTTTAGAGTAGAAGAAATATCTGGTAGAGGGAGGTGCCAACCCGGAGAATCGATCCGGGAAACCTCCGATCATCGTAGGGGCCGAAAGATTGTCCAGAATTGGCCAGAATAGATCCCAAAGTCACTGAAGGAGCATGGTAGCCTCTCACGCTGCCCTGGCCGGCACTACTGGCGGGGACTCTTTTCCAAGGTCCCTTTTCCAGGGGTTCGACCAGATCCGCAAACCTCCATCAACCAGGCTGAGCTCTCTCACAACTCAGCCATGATGACCATTAATAATGATTAATGTAGATTAATGACGTCAGCTTAATTTAAGACTATAGAGGTCGGACGTAAAATGCAGGTGATGTTTACATTTATGTTAACGAAAAATTGATTTTGTTGCTTAAGAAGCCTGCCATAAACCAAACGCGGATCAATGCGGACAGACATTTTATTGAGCAAAATCACAATACACAAAACTCGGTTATTATTGCACAAATCTCAAATTACAAACCACAAATGTAACGAAGGCTTCCTACAACTGGGTGGAGTGTAAAGACCTTTTTTTTTTTTGGAATTCCTCTTGAATTCCTCATTGGCAGAGTGTGGAAAAGTTGCTTTTGGGCATCAATACGTCACAAAAAAAATTTCGTTACTCCGGGGACACATCTGGAGGTGCCCGAAGGGGCCTTCAAGTTTAACGTTGTACGGCAATGAGCGGAGCGGCGAAAAAAAGGCAGAAATGATGATGATTTGAAAGTTTTAAAATATAAATTTGAAGATTTATCTCACTCGATTCTCTCAGAAACTACGTTAGCGTGCCATAATTACAAATAATTTTATTTTTCTTCTTAAAAACTTCGGGAAAAATATATCATCGAAAATTGGCTAAAACTGCCTTTTAGGCGATATTGGCCCATAAATACTTTACTTACACTATTGCACAGACAATTTTTTTTTTATACGGTTACCTTTCTTAGTCTCTTCAGTGTTTCAAATGACATAATGCTAAAATTAAATTTAAACCAATCAAATCGCAATTTTTGCCTTTTTCGCTGTTCCGTCCATGGCACCTCAAGACATGACCCCCAGAATGCGAAATTTTTTGTGTGTTATAGTGAAGCCCAAAAGAAAGTTCTTCACACCCTGCCAATGTGGAATTCCAAAAAAAAAAAAAGGTTTGTACTCTCCCCCCCTATCGTACAAGTTCAGGGCAAAAGTATACGTCTGATGGGAGGCCGAGAAATAGTTCCTAAAACACCACTAATTCCCACAATATAGACCTCGAAATCTGCACAAATCACCCAATTCCCAAAGGAAGTTGACATAAACGTGACACTCTTCTGTTTGTATCGCAAAGTTTCTTATAGAACAGAGACCCCATTACGACCAACATGGTTCAAGCTTCATACACAATTATTTTATACTCTCCCACAACCAACAAGAATGCAAACTCGTCGGCGGCCCGCAGTGGAATCGGGTGGAAAAACTTAACAGTAGACAACAATCACTACCTATGCCAAAAGCCCGAACAACTCTACGCCATACCTCAACTACGAATGGAAAAAAAAAAAACAGGTGATCCAAACTTTCCCTCTCACGACACCTATGATTATTAGGAAGACGAGTATACCCTTCCTGAGTCAAAACCTGATGGCATGGCATTACGTTATGGAGAGATAACCGGCATCTACCATCTTGGCTCCGAATGGGATGTAAGGAAACCTTAACCAAAATGTACGTCAGAGAAAAATTAGAGAAACAAGTACCAAGACTAACAACTGACCGGAAAAATGGAATAAAAATGGCCAACATGAAACTCAAGAGCTATGTAGTACTGGGGGCTCAGGGCCAAGACTCGTCGTAACAAGAATGCCTGAATACGATGGGAAAAGCCATAGGGAAGTGAGTTGCTTGCGAAAGTCGGTTCCCACCATCGGGAAAAAAAACACTCAAATAATATGAAGGCGTAGGATGCAACATCACAACTTAATTTGGCTGTAAAACCCGGACAAAAAAATCTAGAACAAAAGATTGGCAATGCTAGTCTCTCCTTGAAGAAAGGACACATTAAAGGAAAAGCAGCGCCTTTGCGAGATTAATTAAAAATGAAGCCTTTAAAATGCAACACACAAAAGTTAAAACGACGTTTCGGAGAACACATCCTCCGTCATCAGGTTTTCAATTAAATATTAAAATTAAAAATGCATTAAAAAAAGGTAGACAAAAGAGGCGGAAATAGACACGCCTCTTTTGTCTGTCTTTTTTGAAAGGAGTCATTTGGGGTTTTTATGACTTGTGTTTTAGAATTTTTATGCTTTTAAGGTGCCACTTGTTATTGGGTTGACTCGGCAGTACATTGCCATGCATATTTTTCATTTTAATTTTTAATTGAAAAATCTGATGACGGAGGATGTTTTCTCCGAAACGTCGTATGAACTTGTGTTTGAAAAATCCTATCTTAATCCTTTTAGTGGGGACGTTAATTTTATATCTGTAGTCTATCTCCACAAAAGTAGGGCTAACCTAGACGGGACTAGAACTAGCAACTTGAAGGAGTTCTTTAACTTCAGGCACACGCCTCTACCAACTCAGCCACGGCCGTCTCTGGAGTCGGCTTGTTAAGGGTCGTTTCTCCGTTGTTGCCCATCGCGTGCATAGTTTGGACTCTCTTTTTAATACTTAAAACCTTTGGACGAGTTGGGCTCGGGCATGCTCCTTAAAAGGTAACTTTTTGTGTGTGCACTTTAAAGGCTTCGTTTTTAATTAATGAATTAATGAGATACATTAAGCATCCACGTCCCCTTCCTATACCTAACACTTCTGCTGGTGACATCCAAGTCAAACAAACTACATCATGGTCAAAAAAGGTATTCGGATCAATCCGTATTTTAAAAGTGTCGCCTTGTAACTCCTCTGCAACTAATAGCGAAAAATCAAACCGGAATTTCCCATAAGGCCCAGAATATGTAAAACCAGATTCGTTCCCCACACCCTCCAATCATCCATGATGGTCTGCAGAAAATAGCAACCACGGAGATCCCGTGAAAACTTAGTTGACAACTCAAGTCCGTCCCCAGCCCACATTGCAACAGTGCCAAGCAGAAAATCTCCCAAATCTGTACAGAAGCAACTTTCTCATAATTACGAGTTAATGGATAACAGGCACACACTAACCAGAATTTAAAACTAACAATGTCAACATCAGTAGAGCAAAGACGACCATCAGATTCCTGTGAGCATCCTGACTGTTCAAAATCAAAATCCCAGCACCCCTGCTATCGTTTGTCCCAAAGCTACAAGACGAAAAATCACGATGAACCAAAGAACAAAACAGTGACACTTGATCCCAGTGAGACACATGTAGCTCCTGAAGAAAAACTACATTTTATCTACGTTGTAAGATTACATTTGCCGCCATTATTGACTTGGCCTATAACTATGGAAAACAACGAATTGACATCAATCGTTACACAAGTTATTGTGAAGTCAATCACTAACTTTTGTAACGATTAATATTAATTCGTTGTTATCCAGTTATAAGCCAAAAGTGGTGACACAGGTATGATGTCAATGCTGTATCAAGTTATAGATTGCCGCGTGACTTTGCGATGACGTTTACACCACCTTTAGAAGGATATACGTCAGTTGAATTGATCTTTCTGACTATCACTCTGAACTTCCCACACACCGCGTGCCCCACTGCTTGCCTCAGAATCTAAAGCCAACATACTATGTACATTAGAACATGCTGTCCCATCTTGAGCACGTTCCAATGAGGGAAAATGCAAAGAATTATAGCACAGCAAAGTCATCTCTGACAGACGTGGTACCCCATAAATGCAAGAAAACACACTTGATTTTAAATTTTAAACCTGTTTCTTTCGGTCCTGATCACAAACAGGAAAAATAAGATGAAAAAGCGAGCGAAAGCTCAAGTTAAAAAAGCGGGGCCGCCATCTTGAGTGAACACTCAAGATGGCGGCCCCTGTTCTTAATTTGAGCTTTCGCTCGCTTTTTCATCTTATTTTTCCTGTTTGTGATCAGGGAAATAAACCGGCTGAAAATTTAAAATCAAGTGTGTTTTCTTGCATTTGTGGGGTACCACGTCTGTCAGAGACGACTTTGCTGTGTTCCTCCCCGACCCACAAATTAATTTCGTTCTAAAGAATTATAGGTCACATCATCACCTTCTGAGGCAGCAATGACTGCCTCACTGTCAATCACGTTCATCCAACATTCTCCGTGAGGTAACCGCATCCACAGATGGCCTTTATCCGATGGATTTCACCACATCCACCACCGACACACCGGCACCACTAAACTAACAGATGCCACAAACACTAACGGAGTGAGAGTTTACCAACGACCCTACAGGCTCCACAGACTCCACAGCTACCACAGAACTATCGTCTCTGCAGACCTTTTAGTTCACTACGTTATTATGCTACGGTATTACGTTTGTTACAGAGTTGACCATCCAGACCATGATAAGAATGCCTTGAGACGCGTTTCCACAAAGAAATATACGCCCCAGGAGATGGTAGGAAATTCTTGGGATGTGTTTCACAATGTAGATTTTTCTGGTTGATTGTAAATATCTGATGACATACTGTAGTAGTTTTGTGGGAAATCTAGGGTTTCTGCTTGAAGAGTTTGTCATTAAATAATTACGAGTCCAGTTCCCTCCTTTTAAATGACCGTTGCCCTAACCAAACGGACGACAACGGTGGTTAGTGTAACACCTGCCCAGCCAACACAGTAAATGCTCAAGTTGCTTGTTGAAACGTTACACAAAGAAATATTCACGTAATTTTTTAATAATGAAGAAAACATTAATTTTACAAGAATGGTATACCAAACTGACCCTCGCCATCCTCCGCCGTTAACATCTATCCACCCCAAACCAAAACTGGTAGAAAAACCCGCCAAGTTTCCAAAAACGGTCGGCCTTTGAAGGTAGTGATATCATTCCACCAGGGAAGGCGGAAGCAAGGCCAAGGCGGTAGCAATAGCGGCAGCAATCTTCAAGTTTTCATTTAACTTTCGAACTATTAGTATGTGCGATAACTTGGCTAATAGGATTAACCTTGGCGGCCTTTCCCTGGTGGAATGATATCACTACCTTCAAAGGCCGACCGTTTTTGGAAACTTGGCGGGTTTTTCTACCAGTTTTGGTTTCGGGTGGATATCATAACTTTCATAGGACTGTGAACGTACATAAGGTTACACCGTCTGTTTAAGATGCTTCAATCCCATTTTTGCACACACTGACTAACAATCGCTGATTTCGTTTGCTTCGCTCACTCAATCAGCGCATCCCCTTCAGTTGTTTTGTTTATCCCTGCAACTTCCCCTTAATTTTTCAAGATTTCGTTCACATTTTGTCATGCAGAAACCCCCGAAGGTCGCTGAACGCGAAGCATTTTTTTGGGGGTTATTAACAAAAAACCCATTAGCTCGTGTATGCTCGTATTGTTGCATAACCATCATCTAACGTGCATGCCTTTATTCTTACGCAATCCACGGCAACGTTATTGTTTCTTTATTTTGTCCTTCGTTACAGTTCAGTTTTTAGTTCGTCAGTTTTTAGTTGTTTTAAGACATAGGGCCTTAGGGCTTCGGGCAGATGACCAGGAGTGGTTAACGCTCGTTAAATCCTTTGACCCCTTTAGTTCGTCCAGGCTTTTACAATAAATCTAGGACCAGTCTGGATTGTTCAAGCCATTGTTGCTTAAAATCGTTGGTTGCAACTTGGAAAAGGAACGAAATTTAAATTCGCTGGTAGCGAATTTCAAAACCCTCCCACGCATTTGTCCTGACCCCTATAACCCCCAAACCAACAAAAGGACCATCCTCAGATCACCATGCATCCGTGCGCAAAAGTTCAGGAACGTAGGCCTTCTCAATTTTGCGCTAGCCATGAGCAAAAAGTCTATGGGATTTAACATGGGAAAAATCTTATTAGCTAATTAGCTTATTAGTTGTAACATAAAAACAACGTTATTGACGCATCTTTTTCTCTATGATTGGTGGACACTCATCCTTTAAATTTTAGTTTTTTCTAATCTCTGACCCTTCCCCTTACATTTTCCACAATTTGAAACATTTCTGTCACATTGGGATTTATCCTCAACATGCCAAAATATGCTTTCAATTGCTGACAGTTAACAGACGCATGTCTGCTAGTGAGCCGCCTTTTTATCATTAACAATCAATTTTTAACAATCGGATGTCTACAATGGGATGATCTATTGTTACTTGGCGGCGACACACTAGCGTGTGTCTAGATACATCACGGCGGGAAAAAACTCGGGTTTTTTTCAAAGTTTTTTTTGTCTGGGTAGCAAATATAGGGCGTTCTTAGGAAGTGGCAAACAAATCCTTACAATCCAGCACCCATGGAAAAATGTCAGAATTTATAAAATGCAAAATAATAATATGATGTATTTTGAGATTTTGTTAGTGGGCGCTGGAGTGAAAGGATTTGATTGACTAAATTTAAGGACTTTTGTTAGGGGGAAGGGGGTATTAATTGTAGGGTGATTGACTTTTAATAAATTCTCGAGTAATGGGTATCATTTGTTCTGAGATGTATCTAACCTGATCCAAGCTTTTTAACAGCCGTAATAAGAATTGGTGGGAAGTGGTGATGTACAAAACAGTCAGTGATATTCATCTTACGGTTGGGGGTGGCCACTTTTAAGCTACCTGCTTGGTGCCGTCACAGTTTATTCAATTCTAATGGCGAAGTAGAAATTTCTAAATAAAGAAGGTAAAGGGTGTATCTTCACAAGGCCAATCTTTATTGCAGACTGCTTGCTTTGTTTACAAGAAATTTCTTTTTAAAAATTGAGATAAAGTGGGACTGTCAGTTCGGACTTTAAGCGAGTTACACTGCGACACTATACGTCTGTGTACATAATTATGAACTATTCTTACCATTCACGTTAATCCTGCATTTTGTTTTCAAACATGCCAGCCCGTCCCCGCACAACTGATAAAAACTGAAAGGCAGATTGAAACCATTAGTCTCACATTATCAGTCTTTTTTTTAAAGTTTGGTAATTCTTTAGAGAGTGCGTGTCTTTTTCCCTGTTAAAATATTTTTTTCCCCAAACTTTCTTAATTGTCTATATATGACTTTCCACGTCAAGAATAATTGATACAGTTGCGTGGTTTTGGTATTTGCTTACGCCGTTTTGCCTTCGACAGCAACATTCTCAAAGTTCTTTTAACGCTTCGTTTTGCTCCATGTTAAATAAGATTTGGTATTGATTGCTTTTCGAACCTTGCACGCTCTTTAGATGGGTCTTTCCAACTGTCCTACGATGCTTAAACCCCTCATTAAAAAAAAAAAATAACATGAAAACTCATAAGGTAAGTTTATTCGTTGACATTTATTCATTAATAGTCGTTATCGTTTAAATAGGCGTCATATATCGCTTAAATATATTTTTTCATGGACCGCTTAATATTTCCATGGACTATATACTGCATTACAAACAGCACTTTATCATCGCTCATTTAGGAATCAAATACCGAGGAATATCTTTAATCCGTGGAACAAATTACGAAAACGCACATGCACGTGAAAATTATCCAGATTTAATTTTCGGAAAGTAAATTTCTTTCCTTGGTCACAATGAAACCTTTAAGACAACAGATAAAAACGCATGACAAAGTCGAATCACGCACTGGAGATCCACCATCTTGGAAATTAGCCGCCATTTTCAAGATGGTGGATCGCCAGTAGGTGATTCCACTTTGTCATGCGTTTTTATTTGTCGATTTAAAGGTTTCATTGTGACCAAAGGAAAGCAGTTTACTTTCCAAAAATTAAATCTGGATCATTTCATGTGCTTGTGGGTTTTCGTTGTCCTTCAGGAGGGCTCACTTTACAACTTAGCCACAAAAATAATTATTGAAGAACACTTTTAATCAGTTTAACTGATTTACGAACTTGAACTCACAAATATAAGACATCGAATTGACGTTGAAAATTTGAAGTGAATAGTACATTGGATTCAAAAGTTATCGCGCACACAGACAAACAGACAGACAGACACGTAAAGGCGCGCACCGGACACCTCCCCTGCTCTGTTTATTTCGCACCTCGTGTCACTTGAAAAGAATAAAAAGAAAGATTTGTGTCAATAAGCGAGGCAGCAGTGAATTCAGCCGGGTGTAATTTGTTGTCTGGGGCAATTATACCCGTCTGTTATTGACAACCTTTCACTATTACTTGGGCCACTTCCAACCCACTCCAATTAATATACGTCACATTCAGCAAATGAAACCGTAACATATCAACTACCATTTATTCAGTGCCGTACTGTGCCAGCTAATCATCATGTTGGCCAGGAAAAAAAGTCCCGAAACACGGATAAAAAACGGAACTAAAGGTTTTTGGGTAATGGACGGCCATAAACCTCAAATTAACAACAGAATGTTAAAAAATAATTCGTTTAGTGTTTCTTTTTAAAGAGGAGATTAGCAACGGAATACCTTAAGAAAGAATCTACCGTGACTCACCCTCAAGAACCCCTGTTTTTCCGAAGGAGGGGAGGTGGTAAAATCTTGGGGGGTGGGGGGGGGGAGGTGTTAAAACGACCAGCGTTTTCGCGTAGAAATCACTCAGGAATAGGGTTTTACAACCTACGAGAAAGATTGATCGAAAACATATAGGACACTAGAACAATGGTGCACATTTATTAATTAACAGTGGATTCCTAACAGAGTAATAAAAAACAACGTAATTAAGGCAACGTAATTAAGTTTATGAAATGTGCCGGCAACTCGCCACGTTAACGGATGCAAATATCACATCTTAGTTTAAGAGGCTTATTTTTTGCAGCGTGATATTGCCAGCGCCATATTGATCTGCTTGCACCAGGTAAAGGATTTGGGATATGGGTTACGACCGATTTAAAATTTTCACTACACTCTGGATCTCGTTGTAAAAATAAATACAAAAATATATTCAAAAATAGAATGGAAAATAGAATAGAAAAAAGAATGGAAACCAGAATGTTAAATATAATGGAAAATAGAAAGGAAAATAGAATGGAAAATAGAAAACAGAATCGAAAATAGAATGGAAAATAAAGTAGGAAATGCAAGTTTCCAATCTTACTGGATATTAAAGGGACCAAGACCTCCCCCCCCCCTCCCACGAACAGGAAGTAAATTAACCCGTACAGAAATGAAAATCAAATCGTCACTTAAACATATCCACATAAGAAGAACTGACGACGTGTTCTGGAAGAGCATTCCAAACATGAACTACTCTCAGGAACTTTAATGGTAAATTTCCGTTCTTTGTGTGATTCCCTGTTTTACATACACTCTTAAAGGTACATTCATCCATGTTGGCTTTCGTGCATGACTCAGTTTTGCGACATTAGTTGTGACGTATGGAAATATTGCCAACACAGTCATTTTCTTGTTTTTTCTTTGTCAAAATTTCGCCTTGATCCTTCACCACATCAGCATCTTGGTTTTAACTACCAATGAAAAAGCTAGAGCCATAAGGTGGGTTAGATATTCAGGGTCGTGGTGGGTTTTATGGAGAAGTAAAAATCAGGAATGTTTAACACCAAAAATAACGAAAAATAAGAACTTCTTAGTAATGTAGAAAGTACGGGCTAAAAACAGGGAATTTTAAAACTTGATTTTTAATTCTTTAGTAATAGAAGCAAACAATGCAACAATTTCTAGCTTACCGTGGCAATTTCTCTGTCAGGTTGCTGTTTGAAATAAATTTAGACTAATATTGCGAACCAAATTTTCACAAAAAAATTTCGCATAGTTTGCCAATTACGAACTCTTGAATGATAAGGAAAAAAATTACAAACTGCACGTCTTATCTCAATTTTTTAAGAGCTGGTAGTGTACTTGAATACTTAAAAAATGGGGAATCACAAGTCCGGACGTTGGGAATAAAGTAGGAAAAGTAAATAAATAAGGGCGCGTTTATGCAACAACTCGCCTTTGCATTCTCACAGCTAGAAGCTAGAAATTGTCAGAAATTCCAACCATTCCATCCTGATCCTTAACCAAAATCAGCATCATGTTTGATGCAGGATCATGAAGTGAAAGTGGGCGGCACGCCCTGTACAGAAGAAGCACTGTAAGCTCCCGTTGGTGGTGTTGTGGATGTAGACTGTTCCCAACGATAGACTTTAGTCTGGTAAACAAAATTTCATTCAACCGGTCAAATTTTGAAACGGCCTACATTCACATAAATAACGCCAAATAACTTCCAACAGGGACTTATGAGCTAATGTCCGTCATCTCCTTCCTTTCCCGTTACTTCCGGATCTGGTACTGCCATTGTAAAGGTGATTATACCCGCTTTTTATACAGTTCACTTGCATACTTAACCTAACCTTAAACTGAAGGTTGTTATATTGTTGCTATGGCTTACGAATAATAGTATTGTAATTTGTCTTGGATATTGTAAACCCTATCGTGTTAACTTGAATTTTAGTGAAAATGGAGCATCCTTGTAAGTACGTACGGTTGTTGGTCAGGGCCCTGTTGCCAGATCCTCTCACCAGAGGGCATCAAGAGGCTTGATAGAGGGAACCACAGCTGAGGTGGTTCAGGTAATTCCAAGGCATCATGGCATAACAGTGCACGCTGGGTAATTCCGGAGTATAAAAAGAGTTGCACTCAGCTCAGTCTCCAGAACCACTTTGTAGTCCGAGGCGCCAACACCTATTTCTCTCCAGAAATGTGCAAACTCTGGCTGGCTACCTCTAGAGAAGGCACTGGACCGCTTTACCATCAGTGAGGGTTAAATCCCGCTTGGACAATAAGCCGCAATGTCAAACATCCTTTCTGTGTGTGTTACTTCTTTAATGTCTATCCTATAGCTCAATCCAGTGGCGTTGTACCATCAACTCCAGCTAACGAGAAATCCTACATCGTTAACCAAATCATGACGTTTTAACTACGTCCGTAGAAGCCATACCGTAAGCTGACGAAAAATTAGGAATGTGAATTCAAGTTTGGCTGAGGTTTTTAACCTTCCTTAATTTATGAAGATTAAAGTGTACTTCAGTACTTTTTGAAAAACACTTAAAGGTACAAGTTGGCTTTCCTGTATGACTCAGTTTTGCGACATTAGTTCATACGTGTGTAAATGTTGCCAATACATTCATTTTCTTGTTTTTTTTTCTTTCGTGAGAGATGATTTTGCGACATTAACTCTCACCTGTGTGAATGTTGCACATGCTAGTCTCAACGGGTCGCACGACATATCGGAAGGATTTATGTCCCTTTAATCAGATTCAGTGCGCGTACTCTAATTACATCTTTCTATAGTCTCTTCAAATGAACCAAATCAGCCACGTTTTCGGGACGAAAATTAAGCACCCTCGTATTGATTTTCTTGAATTTTACGCTATTGTATGGAGAAAAAAAAGCTTCTTATTCATCTCACACAAGTGACCGTTTTACAGAAAAAGAAAACAGGGCATCTCGGTTCCAATCTTTTTCTCTCTTTGTGTACCATAAAGTAAGCGAGGTTGGCGCGTGCTCCTATGGTGGTTGTTTGAGGTGTGTGTGTTAGAAGGAAAGAAAGTGTTCTGCGTAATTTTTTTTCTTCCCCTCAACTGCTCACCGCCCAACCCATTTTCTCCGACTTCATCTTCTTGCTGGTTGAGCGCCTTTTTTCCCCCCACAACCACACACCCCTGAATCCATGAACCTACTTCCCTCCCACCCCACAATTTGACTCTCAAATAGCATCATTTTATTTTTAAATGACCCCGAAACGCGGCAAAGATCCACCAAATATTTAGATGGTGCTTGTTTGGGGGGAAAAAGCAATCTGTCTTGGTGCAAAAGAGCAGTAAGGGTCAGTCACTTTTAGGGTCTGGGAATAACATGGCACAAAATGAAACATGACCCTGAGTTGTCTACGGAGTGGGGGACTTCGGGGGGGGGGGGGGGGGGAGGAGGGGCCACTCATGGAAAGCAATCAGCAGTGGCGACCTGTATTTGTTTCAACACTGAGGCATGAAGAACATGATCAATACTTGTAAGCGATATTTGATTCTTTTGGATATTCTTAGGGATCCGTTATTTATCTGCGACCACCAAGTTATCGATGACCCCCCCCCCCTTTAAGACTTTGAAAAAAATCTGATCATCCCCCCCCCTCTCACCTTTTTCCCCCAGCCCTACTGAAGGTCCAAAAATAATCTGCTTCCCATCTCCTAAATAAAGCAGCGGCCCGCAATCTCATGACTGAAATAAGTAGCAGCCCGTAACCTCAAGATTGAAATAAGTACCACCACGCAACCTCAAGATTGAAATAAGTACCAGCCCGCAACCTCAAGATTGAAATAAGTACCAGCGCGCAACCTCAAGATTGAAATAAGTACCAGCCCGCAACCTCAAGAATGAAATAAGTAGCAGCCCGTAGCCTCAAGAATGAAATAAGTAGCAGCCCACAACCTCAAGTTACTTATCGTTAGGAAAACGTGCCTCGTTTTTGAAGAAAAGGACGAAGTTCATCTATAATTGTTCGAGAAAGCACTCAAAGCTAATTTAAACCCCTTTTGGATCGAGATTCGTACAGTAAGATATGATGAACACACAGTTTACCCAAGTGTCCACATCCCTGACGCAGTTTCACTCGAAAAACGAAGAAGCCAAGCAATCACACTTTTCGAGAAAGTATATTGAAAAATGTACGCATCTTAGCATTCATACAGATTACATCAAAATCTTGTAAACACGTACATCGGCGCCCCCCCCTTCCCCCCCAAGAATTTAAGAAGTTTTTAAAAATTCTGACTGCCAAAAGTGTCAGTTTTGCAGTCCAAATGTATTTTTCCTGCAGTTTGGTCAGTGGTTGACGGGGAATAGAAAAAAAAAAACTAGAGGGCCCGAAAAATCGATGATCCGAATTTCCTCCTGTCCTTACCCCCACCCCAGCGATAAAAAATTACCGGTGTCTTAATTCACCCCCTCCCACTGTCCATTTGTGTCGTCGTGATTGCAACAAAAGGTGTTAATTATTACCAATGAGTCCTAAACAATGGTCCGTCGATCCTATTACCATTTGGTATTACCGAAGCTAATAGGATTGACAGACCATGCCCAAACTGACACTCCTTTGACATTTTCTGTGAAAAAGGAAAGGACATTGCTTAAAGGAATTAAATGCTACGACAAACCAATCAATGACGAGCCAATCATGCTGTAGAGTGGGTGCAGATAAAACACTTATGTTGACAAACCATCAACTGGCCTTCTAGAATCAACTGGAATTCTACATTTTATTAGAGAATTTATATCATCAATGTAGTGAAGTGATAAATATGGCATAATTTTTTTTTAGTTGATCTGTATATTTAATCGTCACGTTGTTGAGATGTTGGCGAATACAAACAATGCTATTCAAAGAGTCGAAGTTGTCTTCTGCTGCGCCAGGCAAGTTAGTTGGCAGTGATTTGGCAGCTATATATGCAGTGGTATACAGCGGAGCATGACGTAAGAACGCTTACGAAAATTGTGAAAACCTGTGGGTTGCTACGACCGAAAACGATCACCAGCAAACGACTGCCTAGGCACGGTAGATTAGTAGGTAGTGACGCTTTTCTGAAAACGTGGTGTAAAGAAAGACCTGCTTCCACCAACGGCACCAGAAGGCAGCACTTGTCTGGTCCGGGTAGGAGGCGAAACTTGAAATAAAACATGGCGGCATCGTTGCCATGGTAACCATTGTGACAGCGACAATACATGCGGAAACAGATGAAATACTCGTGCGTGGGCAACATCCGAAGTTGAAGAACTTATTCTGTGTTCCATTCAAACTGTATGTAGTTCGTTATACTGAACGTAAACCACGGATGAACCTTCAGCCTGGACAGCAGAAGAGCACGCTTCTCGACGTTCTTGGAACGCAAAACCATGGGTTATACTTAGCTCCACTCCTGACGACAATCCGTTTTAAAATCGAACGTTGGATTTAAAAAATAAGACTTGATCAGCCAGTTCTGATCTTCCTTAAAATTATTTTGATGTCCTAATCTGAATTATGATATATTCTAAGCGATTAATTTTGCATTATTATTGTGATCAATTTGTTTTAGTGACGCTACATAGGTTTGATCCCCATGATGCTTTGCGTTTCCGTTGCTTGACGACAGTGCCCTCTGGTGGTAAATCGCTGAAAGCAGCTACTTCTTTCGTCCAAAAGTTCACCGTTGTCAGAGGTGCTACCTATATATTCTTCTACCCTGCCTGAGGGTTGGTTGCCACAGCAACACCGCGTCGGTCGGTCGGTTCGTTGACGTTTTTGGACGGGTTCTTAAGACACCGAGTTCCAAAACTTGTAAATAATATGGAATTCCGAAAAGGCAATGGTGCCGTCTTAGAATGATGGTGTAAAATTCTGGCATAAAATGATCGCTCGAATTCTGGTTTCTTTCCCCGCCTCGATAAAATTTCCCATCCCCACCCCAATTTTTCGTCACGTATTCAGAGCTTGAACTAATACAAGAAAAAAATCTTCCCGATGTCGAATATCGTTTATCAGTAGACATGTAACTTGGTTTAAGCGATGCATTTACGTTCTGAAATCACGTTTGGCTCTGGATTAGCATTCAATCCCCCTCACTGATGGGGCCCCTCCCTTTTTCTGGAACACCCAAATCGTATTGTAATTGTACACTTTTTAACGTGACGTATTATCTTGTGTTGAACGCAGTTTTTTTTCTCACATTGACCTGGTGAAAATACAGATTGATTTCTTTTTACCTCCGGAAGTTGCCGTCTTCAAGACTGCGACATTCTTAACGACATAGGTCTTACCTGCAAAATAGAAAGACAGAACCATTAAAAAGGCATGAATAACACACTTACCATTAATGCATCATTAAAAAGTGGTAGATTAAACAACACTGAAGCGTAAGCAAAAAGCATAAAAAGACATTAAAAAGAGGACGTTTAAAGTATCCGTTTAAAGTATTATATGTTGCTAACACCTTCAAATACCGATGGTACGGATGATTTATTTCGGTTTTCGGTCATTAGGGTGCGTGTGCGTCTCATTGCCCAAGCCTGAGGAATAATTCCAGTATAGACCTTCGAAAATTTGCTAGTTTGGAGTAACTGGAACACTTTTGGTACTGCGTTAAAAACAAGTAAGTGATAATGGTGCTAATAAGCTACTTTTTGATGACCAGTTTCTTTCTGTGAGAGAACATTCTACTAGTATCAACTTCTGCGGGCTTTAGAAGAATGGACTAGTTCCCTTGCTAGTGAATGTGTGTATGTGTTGTATGAATGTATATATATGTACATATGCTTTACAGAGACATTTGAATCTGTCCCACATACTCAACTGATCAGACTGTCTCCGTTTTAGGGACAACCTGCGGCACTGGCTCTCAGATGTTTTGATCGGTTCAGTGGGTCGAGCTAGCTGTTAATGTGTGCAGTGAGGTGTCTCAGGATTTTGTTCTTGGTCCACTGCTATTTTATAATACACATTAACAATCTCACCATCGGATAACGTTGACAAGAAGAATTTAGTGTTAGCTCAAGGAAGTGTTAGTGCAAGTTATTTGTGCCAACACTTCATTGAATTTATAATCACGAACTGCTCACTGTTTTGCCAACTGTCAACTCCCAAGTTAAATCATTTGCGTTGCTTATACTGAACCCATAAATTGTCATAGCAACTATTTTTTGCCAGGGGAAGTGTTGCCTCAAACGGCTACCGGCTGCGACCTTGGGATATGGTTTTCACAGGATCTAAATTTTCGTACTCGTAATATAACTGTAAACTCGGCTCGAAAAAGATTAGCAACGATACAAAAAGTCTTTAAATCTGATAATCGGACCACGCTCATATGGGATTTAAATTTTATGAAAGACCACTCTTAGAATAAGTGAGTCAGGTCTGGTCCTCAAACCTTTGTAAGGACATTAACCTTTTCGATTCAGTTCAACATAGATTAAAAAAAGCATTTAAAGGACTTTCGAATTTATCCTACCCTGCTAGGCCTAAATTAAGCCCTGCCAAACGGGTGGGTTAAGGTAGAATACGAACGGTTTTCTGAGCGCCACGCTTTGATCTGCAAACTGGGGGGTCACCCACTCATACAAATTGGTTCCTAACATAGACAAGAAAATTACAGAAAATATCTCTTTGCTAACCGTGTCATGTCATGAAGGAATGCTTCGCCCACAGCTATCGTCATGTCTAGTTCTCTGGTTTATTTAAAAAAATATATTCACATGCAATCGTTCTGTCTTTGTTATTATATGTGACTACTGACTGATTTGTAATTTATTGTTATTATTATTTTTTATTATATTTATTTATTTATTTTTCGTTTGTAATATTAATAGCATAGCACATGTTGATGCTGAATTACTGGAGACACTTGCGTTCTTTTGGAATCCTTTTCGAATCCTTTTGGGATTATTATTGTTATTGTTTTTATTAAAAAACATGTCATTAATTAATTCCTCAGAACTTTCATGGTTCTCATCAGTCAAGTAACTTATTCTGGTTATTACATGTCACTTAAGGAGACTTGCAGAGAGGGCAAGAGACCGAGGTGAAAGTGAGTCTTTGTTAAATTTCGGGGATTTAACTCCCTTGAACTACGTAGATCGAGGGCTGATTTGACCTACAATAAGCCATACTAAAGGGCGAGGTTAAAGTAGACTATTAACACCTTAGTTCGTAGTCGACCTTAACCCACAAGACACAGGGTTAACGATTTTTTTCCCTTCCAAAATTACGAAAGTTAAAAGGATGGAACAAATCGTGCATGATGAATTTGAAAGAAAGTATTTACGAGAGAAAAAAAAGAGAGCGCATGTCACATCTCTCGTTCTGTGTTGTAACTCCATGCGATCAAATGAGGAACGACTGGTCGCGATATTTTCTGGGATACCCACGCTAACTACCCTGACAGATAGGTACGAAAAGATACCATTCGTGCTACGATAATCCAGGCTTGGCATGCTGCACCTCCGAGCGCAACAGCATTCCACGAGCGTGAAGAAGTGAAGCAGATGACCTCTTCAATCTAAGTCCGATTTGGATAGAAATCACGTGTTTCACCACCTGACTCAACAACAGTTCAACTCACGTACCAGAAAGTTTATGCCTTATCGGGTTGCTTGGATACAAAAAGATTATGGCGGCGCTGAATCAACTGGCATGGATCCGGGAAACGAAACCCACAGCTTCGCTCCCAAATAACCTCGTGAAGCGCCTCGTGAAGCGCATCGTGACAGGGGATAAAACATGAAGCGCCTCGTAACAGGGGATGGAACATGAAGCTTCTCGTGACAGGGGATAGAACACGAAGCGCCGCGTGACAGGGAATAGAACATGAAGCGCCTCGTGACAGGGGATGCAACATGAAGCGTCTCGTGACAGGGGATGGAACATGAAGTACCTCGTGACAGGGGATGGAACATGAAGCGCCTCGTGACAGGGGATGGAACATGAAGCGTCTCGTGAGAGGGGATGGAACATGAAGCGCTTCGTGACAGGGGATAGAACATGAAGCGTCTTGTGACAGGGGATGGAACATGAAGCGCCTCGTGACAGGGGATAGAACATGAAGTGTCTTGTGACAGGGGATGGAACATGAAGCGCCTCGTGACAGGGGATGACACATGAAGCGCCTCGTGACAGGGGATAGAACATGAAGCGCCTCGTGACAGGGGATAGAACATGAAACATCTCGTGACAGGGGATGGAACATGAAGCATCTCGTGACAGGGGATAGAACATGGAGCGTCTCGTGACAGGGGATGAAACATGAAGAGCCTCGTGAAAGGGGATAGAACATGAAGCGTCTCGTGACAGGGGATA
>JAHWFP010206152.1:0-17874 GCA_023313725.1 Lithobius niger | reverse complement strand
TCGTGACAGGGGATAGAACATGAAGTGCCTCGTGACAGGCGATAGAATATGAAGCACCTCGTGACAAGGGATAGAACATGAAGCGCCTCGTGACACGCGATAGAACATGAACCACCTCCTGACAGGGATAAAACATGAGTGCCTCGTGACAGGGGATAGAACATAAAGTGCCTCGTGACAGGGATAGAACATGAAGTGCCTCATGACAGGGGATAGAACATGAAGTGCCTCGTGACAGGGGATAGAACATGAAGCGCCTCGTCTATGATACGGCATGAACAATTTTTGCCTTCAAGTTTTTTGTTTGTATCATCTCGTACAGAATGACATTCAAACAAAAACATCATCATTTGACGGAAACTACCGGCCCCATCATTTGCTAAAATTGATCTCATACGGTAATGGGCACCGTTGATAATGTTCAATTCAAAATTAATTACGAATTTCCTTTGATTGCCGGCCATTTGTCTCCCCAAGGTGAGCGTGGGAAGGGCCAGGTGACCGTAAGAATTTACATTCTTCGTACTTCATTAGTGAACAAGAATGTTGTCCCATCCTTATAAATTTCGAGTTAAGAACATGATAATGGGATGACATAGAAAGATGCGAATGGCACATCCACCCTCGTAATGCACCTCCCCCCCCCTCCACCCCACCACCTTCTGCTTTAAATAAGATGTTGAAGCAATAAATATATAAATAAATACAATAAATAAAAAAAATAAGTCGACCGAACTTATTTGAAAACTTTACACTTGTCTAGGCATATATCTCCAGCGGCAAAAAAAAAAACACACAAAAAACAGCTGAGTGTTTAAAACGCCACAAGCAATGGCCTGTACATCCTTTTCCTCTCCTTCCTCATGAAAGTGACAGAACTCATTTTCATTAAGAAAGCAACTCTTCTTTTAGCCTATTTTTGACATAACTAATGTTCTAGTTTAGTTTTTGCCCCTGTTGGAGAGGCGGAGAGTTTGTACTCTTGCTTTTACGAAGCCTTGACGTTTATTTTGGAAAACTCTGTTTTTTTTAACCGAAAAAAATTGTTTTCACTTGAAATCCTATTCACGCCAAAAATCTTGTTCAGCTTGTTAGTTTCCTCTTGGTTCTGATTGAAGTGATAATATCAACTTTGAAACGTAGTGTTCTGACTAGACAATCATCCGTCGTAGCACCCGGGGACTGCAGTAAACACTCATGATGGAAAACGACTCACAGCGTTCCGAAACTAAATAAAAAGTTAATATAAAAGTAAATACAAATAATAACAAATAGTAAATAAGTATATTTTTAAAAGATAAATATAATAATAATAGTAGCAGGCCAATAAACGAAAACATACACAGGTAACATATGCATATGCTTGAATCCGTATAAAAATTAATTAAGTGGTTCTCGGGAGTGGTGCTGAAATAAATTGACGCGAGCAGGCGGTGTTACGTTTACGTTTTATTCGTGATTTTTCAGATGCGGGTGATGGGGTTTTTTTTTACCAAACAAAACGAATATTTTGTTGTGGAGTACAATATCTCTGTTTTAATACCAGGATCAGCGTTCAACAGTTGCATATTTGGTAAAAGTCATTCTTCGTATTTAAGTTTTTAGTTGTGACATGGTTCTGAACGACCCTTACATTCGTTTCGAGGCGATCATGTGAATAGAGCCGAGAGATGAAGTGGTCATCGGCTCCAGAAAATGTCTGATGCGTGACCGGAATTTTTCTTTAGACAAAGTCATAAAAAATGTTTCATGCGTTAAGAAAAAACCCATGCGTGCGCTCCCGAGAACCACTTAATTAATTTTTAGCGGCCTAATCTGCTGTTATGTAATGTTTACCATAAAACAAGCCTAGAATGAACACGGACAAGCTTTGACAGTCAGGGTCTAGGTGTACAATTTTGTAAGAGGCTGGTAAGCATTAGACCCTTACTACCCGGTGGTCAGAAATAAATACATTTTGACGAAAAACTGGAAATCCACCTACAATGACCTATGTGATGATCCAGTGGTAGTATGGTATACGTTTGCTGCTTTGCTTTATGTTGAAAATTATTTTTCGATTTAGTAACATGGCAGGATATTCGCAGCAGAGTTATCCTCTGGTTAGGATAACTACGAAATTTAATAACAATTCTAAAGCATCAAAAGACAAATTCCCAACCTTAACAAGAAAGTTATGTTCTTAAAGTTCCATAAAAATATTCTAAGAACAAAGAAAACCTGCTACAACCGTTCATACACACGTTCTGTCCGAACAGAGTAGAATTATAAGCTAACCACCGAGTAGTAAGGGTCTAATGCTTACCAGCCTCTTACAAAATTTTACCCCTGACCCTGACTGTCAAAGCTTGTCCGTGTTCCTTCTAGGTTTTGACTTTTAGACCCTTACTCTAAACATTTAACGTTCCGTTTTTGTTTATTAATATGGCAAAGCACAAGCATCAAAGGCGTACGATAGTTGCATAATTGTTGAAACGTTTCAGCAGTAAACATCCAACTAACAAAAAATGGTAGAGAGAACAGCTGAATGTCTAAAATGCGTCCGCCTTGCAGAGAAGTGACATCACTCCGTACAAGACGCTGCCACGAAGTCTCTGGTCCCAACCGAGCTGCTCTTTGTAAATTACACCCGGACCCGAACGTATATGTTGTTGTTGTTGTTTTCGTCCCTCAACTAAATTTTTTTTTCAAGTCCGCAAATTGCTGCTTTTAAATTCTTACTCGTAATATCAACACGCACACCGGAAGGTACATAAACAATAAAGCAGTTAAAAAAAATAGAAGAAAATAACCACCACCAAACCTCTTCATAAAATTGGCTCGCTAGGTCAGTGATAACTCTCTCTTCGCCTGTCAACTAAACTTTAATGCAAACCTCTTAATTTTAGGGGCCCCAGCAAGTACTTTACACCGCCATCCAACTGCTAGGTTCCCGCCCATTTAATTACCTTTAATTAATTCATGTAATTACCTGACTGGCTCACTGCAATTAGACCGGTGGCGTGAGGAACGAGTTTATTGCTGTTGCATTAAATAGTAAACTAAACCCCCCCCCCTCCCTTTCGCCCCCTCCGCTTCCCTTTTTTGCACTCATTATGTGACGTCACCGAAAAAGATCCTCGCTATTAAACACACTTTAAAACAACGACAATATTAATGTTTTATTTAGTCGCGGAGGCGAGAAGGAAAATGAAGACGAACTTGGCACGTTAGCGATGAAACTAAAGTTTGAAACCCTGAGAGATATTAAAATCACGCCCACGCGCACGAAGAGGCTGCTTTTATGCGTTTACAACCCCCGAACTTTAGTGGAAGAGGCATCTTTGTAAGTTTTTTTTCTTCTCACGGGGTAAAAAGAGGTCCATCATGAAGTTTTATGGTAAAATGTGCCCGTTACTTACAAAATATGAACGCCGTAGATTTCAGTTGAACTTGCCAACTACTGAAATTTTTAGAGTAAATGTTTTGGAGCAGTTCGATTGGCAAGCATGCAATTAGTACAACGAAAAATTTACCTATAATAAACCTATAGCCCCCATCCTCGGCTGGAAGCCGAAGCCATCAAATAGTACAAGTTATGAAATAGAGATCCTCGTCTTACCCGAAGATGGATCATGGAGCGACTAGAAGGATTGCTCATTGCCGACTTCCTATAGAATTGTCTTTCGAACGCTTTCGAAGCGCACTGAGTCGCACCGTGGTATGACGTCATAGGAGTCGTTTCCAGCAAAGCAGCCCGAACAGCCAATCAGAATCAGAGTACTGCAAGGAAGCACGTGACTAGTGGATTTACAAACAACGGAGTTTTAAAAAATAAGAGCTCTATGTTTACATTGTTAACCGACGGAAAAAAGCATTTACTTTACTAAAAAAAGCAAACTATAATAAACGGAGATTCAGGTTTTTTTATGAGTTTCCGTTTATAGAGTTTCCGTTTTATCTGAAAGACGTGCGAAGACGTGACTAGTGGATTTGCACACAGATGGACTCCTATGACGTCACTTCCTCCGGCATGGCTGCCTCCTACCCGCCGCAACATGGACGCCTTCTTCGTTTAATCCTTGGCCTGAGCCGGAAGTAAGTTCGTTACGTAAAATATGGCGTATTGGTGCTTCTTGTCCTACAAAACATTATCTTTCTTCTTTGGTTTTAACCCCTTTAACACCAGGACAACGCAAGAAGACAAATTCACTGTCCAGCAACGAAAAGCGAACTTCAGGCGAGTTCCCAGGGAACCTGGAGTGAAGCGAGTAAACCACAGCCGAGTGGTTAGGGACTTGGTCTCCGAGCAAAGAGGAAAAGAGATCGAACCACATCACCGAACTATGTACAGGCACCATGTACTCGTACGTCTGGAGCGGAAAGATTAATTAATCACGTGTCGTCGTTGTGTTGAAACGCGTATACTAATTATACGCATTTAAATAATATAAAGATGATTCATGATAAGAATTTAAGCAACATGAAGATGACTAACGATAAGAATTTAAGCAATATGAAGAGATTAATAATACGCATTTAAGCAATATGAAGAGATTAATGATAAGCATTTAAGCAATATGAAGATGATTAACAATAAGAATTTAAGCAATATGAAGATGATTAATGATAAGCATTTAAGCAATACTAAGATGATTAATGATAGAAATTGTGAGCAATATGAGGATAATCAATGATAAGAATTTAAGCAATCTATTGGAGGCTTTTCAAATTGTCACTTAGGAAACCTGGCTTGTATCCAAGCAAATAACAAAAATAATTTCTGAAACATTGTGCATTGCAACATACCATGAACGTTGCAGTTGGCATGGAGTTGAGTGTGCACTAATTTGTGTAGATCTAAAGGCATCGGTTTATATGGATGGTGGTGCAATAACTAAACATAATTAGACACAAATCACCGAAAGTAATAATAAGGAAAATTGGAAATAAGTCATCAGCAACAATTATACACTAGAAATAACGTAGTTCAGTAAGCCACCTTAATGCATTTACGTTTTCGTCGGAGTGGCACGACCCAGATTCGAACCAACTACCCAGTTCGCCCCAAGATCCCTTGCATAGCGCCTTAACCGCTATGGCCACATCCTCCACTGGCCAGTCTTAACATTATCGGTCGTTGGCGAACGGTAAATCTTAAGTGGCACCCATAAAATGAACTAAGCAGCCAATACTCGCATAAGCTGTGTGTAGCAATTAACGGGATATTTCGGATGGCGTCAGACGACAAGCAAGCAAAGCTCGTTCAGTTTCTTAGTTGGCATAAACGAAACGATGAAAGGGGTGGAGGCAATGTCGGAGTTAGCCAAGTTAACCCGGTTCACGAACGGCTCTTGCTTTGTTTTCCTTACGAACCGGATAATTATTTACAGCCGGGAGGAAGGCTGGAGGAAATGAAAATGTGACCACCAAATTTTAGATATGCTCTCCCCCCCCCCCCCCCTTTCAAAACCATAAAACATTCCTCCACCCACCTCTCAAGGTGAAAAATAATGTGACCCAACTGAAAGTTTAAAATGCCTTTTTTGTTTGCGTATTGAAGCTATCAAATAATTTTGTAGTCAGATTAAGTAAATTGCACTCTACACTCACAAGTTACCACTAAGGAAAACGTACTTCGTTTTTTAACGAAAGGACAAGGTTGAGTTAAAACTGCTCTCTAAAAGAACAATGTTCCTTACACCCCTCTTATATTGCGTTTCACAATAAGTATGAGAATGCACTGTTTGCTTGTAGCCTATCCCACGACCCTGACATAGTCAGCACCTGAAAGAGAAGAAGCCAAGAAACCAAGAAGCAAGACTTTTCTAGAAAACTTTCCGAAAAAAAAACCCTGCACAGGTAGTACTGATACTGAAGCCTCAAAACAGTCTAAGCACTCACATCATAGGGGGTTAGAAATTGGGGCCTTTACAGAAATTTTAATTGCTATAAAGGTATCTTTTGGAGGTCAAAAAATGGCTTTTCCGTAAGTTTGGTCAGTGTATTGTTGTGACCCCCCTTCCCCTTAACGGGGCCTAAAAATACTTGTCCTCGGCCTCCTCCACCCCCTCCGGCGATAAATAATAGGCGGTGCCTTAATTTGCTGACTTTTTACGAATACAAGTCTACTGACACGTTTGTACCCCTCGTATTGAGCATGGCGACTGGTGTGTTCCCTGATTATTAGTGTGCACTTTCCGTGTGCACAACTGATTGTTAGGGATGTGCAAAACTCGAAATTTCGAGTCGAGTTCGAGTTTGCTTCGTTGTGTAAACTCGACTCGATCCTAAAACTTTAAGCTCGAAATTTTCGAGTTTCGAGTTTTACAGAGAATCGCGATGGGAATCTCGTTACTCCTTTTTGCTTCTGTTAGTCAGTCTGAGACGTTCTTACTTCTACAATCTTTAGTTTGGGACAGAGGAGACCTATGTTGAGTTTTAGGAAAAAAGATCGAAATCTTCAACAAATTGCAACAAAACTTACCACATTTACTTAAGTTTTGTAGAAAAAGTGCGTAAAAACTGTGGAATATTTCTTGTAGTTATATAGTGACTGTCGTGTGAGTAGTGTTTTTGATAGAAAAAAAAAACTAATTTATTTGGTTCAGCGTTTGCATGGTTCCCACCAAAATACTGAAAGTATTTCCCCTGAGTTTTCCAGGTTTTCATGTTTTCAGGAGGTCAATTTCCAAGTTATTTACCGTAATTTTTGGAAGGAAATTTTTTTCGCAGATGGGTTAAGAGTTTACTTGTTTCTAGGGCTGACATGTTGCAAGAAATCAGGTCTATTTATTGAACTTTTAGGTTTCAACCCAAAAGTATTAAGATATAATTTTTACCACAATGTCTTAACATACTGTGTTTAATGCACTTTGGCCTTGGCCCAAAAACCTGGCTTTGCTTTCCTCCCGGAGTTTTCCAGGTTTTTGTGAGAAAAATCATAGAATTCCCCGAGTTATTCTTAGTTTCTAAAACCATATTCAAAACTCGAACTCGACTCGAAACTCGATACTCAACACCCAACTCGACTCGAACTCGACTCGACTTGAAAAAGTCGTGATCGCACACCCCTACTGATTGTACATAAAGCCTGGTGTTGTATGATGCTTTCATCTGATTTGCTATTCAAGTGTACCTGCTATTTAAAGGCACATAACTCCCTCCGGTATATTTTAACAGTTTCACTCGATACATTACCGGAAATAGTTTTATGTAAACTGATTTACCTTTCATTTGCTGGTCTAAGGGTACGATGCAGATGTCAGTAGTAGCGCGTGAATGTTATTAGGCTTGTTTTAAACGGCTCGGTCCGACAGGTATATAACTCCCGCCACATCGCTGGCAAGCCGCGGCCCTGGAGGAAGGATAATTAATCCTTCACTCAAGTTTGCGACTTGGTCGTACTATGTGTCACGTTGCAGCGGCCCCGAAATGAGTATGACTAGTGTCGTAGAGCAATGCGCGCTGCGGTCGTTTGAACTATATTTTAGCGTAGGTGACGCAGAGTAAAGCGGCCAGAACGGAGGGATTTATGTGCCTTTAACCATCTTGTGTAAGCCAATCATTGCCGGTCATGTGATTTTTGTAAGTTTATGGATACTCATGCATTACATTAAAGCCATCACTCGTTATCGCAGTCAACACCTAGTTTGCCCCTTTCTTAGAGGATAGGGTGAGTTGCCACTTAGGGCAACAAAGGTATGAAAGGTTAAATACGTATCAGCGACCTGGTCGAGCTCGGGTGGAAAAAAATGTCCTCACTTTCAACGGAAATGAAGAACTTTAAGGCTAAACTGAATCTTTCCCAACCTGCAGTCGATAAAAGTTCACAGTAAAAGCTAGAGAAAATTCAGTGTTGTTCATCCTTTGCTCACAACCCCCGTCCCTTCTCTTCTTTCCCCCGTTCCCCCCATTCACCCGCGTGCATGCATCAAAATAAGAAGAAGCAGCCGGCGAAGATGTTCTTCCGGCGTCATTCATCCTTAAATGTTATTCCAGCTCGTGGCTTTTGATAAATAGTCTTTGTGACAGAAGATATGCTGAAACGGAATGCTTCACTGAACTTGAACACGTCCTTCTTGTGGCTTGGTTGGGTGTGCCGTGCCCGTTCGGCCCCAGCCTCCTCCAAGTTGGCTCGCCATCGTCTACCATCTAAATGCTTCAGCCAAGAATAGCATAGGCCGGCCGTCATTGTGGTTGGTTGGTAGTACTTTTGGTTCTTAAGTCTTTCCTCGCTTTTAGATGCCGCCGCTGAAAGATGCTTCTTCTTGGGCCCTTGCTTTGATGGAGAGGCTCGTAATGAAGAACGTAATTGAGGAGCAAGTTTTACTAACGCGAGTTACGATGGAGGATCCTGTTGTGAAGTTTAAGAAGAAGAAGAGATGGTTTGCATGGCTATTTTGGGGATCGCAAGCTCTTCAAAGGAGATACAGCTAGCTATATGTTGTCAGGGAATAAGAGGATGCTGTTGCCGGTTTGGTTGTCGGGGAAAGGAGGAATTTTTGCCATTTATCATGATTTACAGCTAACATACCGTTTAGACTTAGGGGAGTAAACACAACACGGAATTAAAGTGACGCCTGACGACGCGTCGTCGTCGTTAAACAAAAAAAAATGACTTGTGTGTTTAAAATGGCGGCTGTTGTGACTGCACCCTCGTGATGGAGTGCTACGTTCGTAAAAATCTCTTTACGAAATTCTAAAGTTTTGACTTAAAATTTAGTGTTCTGGCAATTATCGTCGTTCGAAACCTTCGCATCCATTTACGACCACATTCTAGTTCGAATTCGTGCAAGGACGTTTAACGAGGGAGTGGGGTTGAAAAAGTTAACGAGATTGAACAAGTTCTTTGCTATAAATCGACCAAAACCTCCTCCGTGGAATTTCCAAAAAAAGTTTCCTTAACTGGATGCAGGCAAAAAGTATGGACGCGTGACGCTAAAAACAATTTTTTTAAATAAAAAAGGAGTTAATGCAGCCCACAGCTTGAAAAAGTGTAGCTTTGTAACTCCAGCGAAACCATTATAAGCAAGATAAGGGATGTGTATGTACTTGTTATTGATTGACAACGCCGCTAAAAGCAAGAGTCGTGCCTAGCCTTCAGCCGATTTAACAAACACAAAAATTGACTACTAAGTGTGCTAATAAAATTCAATACTTTCTATTCATTTTGGGCAATTTTATTTCAGTGACAAGCCTTTGGTATTTATGTATCTTATACCACACGCCATGGCTGTTTGCTGCGCCGTGCATATCACGTGACTGGGCTAGTCCAATCAGACGGCCAAAGAGCCGTTGTTCACGTTCGTCATTGGCTAACTCATGGTGACGTCACGGCAAACGGGCATTGCGCATGGTTTAGCTCATCAGCTCCAGCGTGAATAATATAGTGGTGACAGATGCCCAAAACCATTTTTTTCTGGCTTCTACAAACATTTAAAACATTCAACATTGAAAGTTAACAAAGAGTGGTCTCATGTATACACTAAAATGCACCACGACTCCTGTGCATTGAAACTAGGAGAAGGGTCGACTACCGTGGTAATATATGAACACTGTCTTGTCTTCTGTGACAGCATTACCAAAACTAACGTAAACTAAAAAGATAACACTTTAGGCACAGGTTGGTGTTTGAAACGACGCGATTGCCCTTTATTTTGCCGTCGTTTACAGTAGCCTGGCATCTATAGTCACGAACCCTGGTGCAACAATTGACGGGAAACTTGTACATTCACCGGTCACGCTTGCATGCCGTGCTATCTCTTGGGTGGCGGCAAGGCTCTCTCTACACTTGTTGGCGGCGTATTCATCACTTAATCGCAGTGGTGTGGTGGCAACCCGTGCTCTTGAAGAGGTGGCATTTCCGTCTGGCATTCGCCTCTTAAATGTTTGAACAAGGGGCGAATCCGGAGCATAAACACATCCCAAACAGTCTCACTGGCATTCGAATTCCGAGATTTTCCACATTTCAGCTATGAAGGGGGTGCGAGAAAGACGGCCAATGTTGTTTCTCCTGCTCGAAGAGGAATTACGAGGAGTGATCTCAGCCTCGTTTTACGCGCCGCGCTCCCTGTTCCTAAAATAGTATGAGCCAAGAATGACCTATTGATGAAGCCACCATAAAAAATATATATTTGCCCACAACAAATGTTGCTAAGGATTCTGCCAATATTTCGTCGTTTAAAGTTGTGATTTCTAACGCCAAGTTACTCCTCACTCACAAAGACTTCAAATACTAAAGAAAATACCTGAAAACTAAGCAATTTTATAGCTTTTATTTTTAATTTAACATGTGGATTGTTACTTTGGTGTATTCATTAATATTACGATTTAAACCACAGGAACCAAAGAAAGTTCTTTTGTGTTAATGTCTTTCCCTCTTGCACCCTTTCCTGTAACTTACTGAAAATGAGAGATGATAGGGCTGCAATTATCTCTCGTTTCTGTATTGTGAATTTAAATTCAAAATACTATACGATCACACGAACGAACGTAAGTTTGGCTGTTTAAGTTTCGATTTGGGCTCTATTTGAGCTAAGAGTTTTAGTTCACGATTCGCCAATACATGGATCGTAGATACGCTACAGTCAGAGAGTACTTTGCAAAATGACAGAAATAAATGAAGGCTGCTCTCCTGATCACTCTTTCAATTTAATATAGTGACGCGTTGGCTAAGTTAATCGAAAAGCAGACAGGTACGGAGCATGCGCAATGACCAGAAAATATCGGTCGCAATTATCGCAAGATGGCGCCGATTTTAACTGAGACGATTTTAATCTTGGAGACGATTTTCGGCGTCCTAACTGACAGGTTTATCAAAACGTGCTACAGTTTAACATGAATTAATTTCGGAGCTGTGAGGGGAACACTTCAATGGCGGGAGAGAGCGTCCGAAGGGGAAGGTAAGAATCGTTACGTCAGTATATGAGTTAACGCTAAATGAAATCGAAAGAAGTGCATTTATTTTAGGATCCTTTATTTTATTCTACGGCGTACTTTAAATAGGTGATACGAATGGTCGTACGGTATGTAATTCGTCTTTATTTAGAAGTTATTTTCCCAAGTGGCTTTAAATTTGTCACACGGTTGGGGAAGTATGATTACGTAAACCAAGACATTTATGTAATTTGGGTCTGTCTCGCCATGTCACCACGAGCCTTTTTTTTTTAATTTTTACATTCACAGTACGTACTTAGGTTGTATTGTGTTATGTTATATTTCTTAATCATTGGCGCACCCAGGTGGGGGGGGGGGGAGAAGAGGGACATGCAAGCTGTGGCCGTTGCTTCCCCACCACACCTGGGGTATGTTAGAATACGTTACGTTTGGTTCAGTGGCGCATTCAGGGGAAGGGGGGGGGGCAGCAAGCTGCGGAAACTTCTTCCCACCTCTCTCAAAGACTTGAGACAAAATAATTGCCAGGGCAGTTTATAATTTGGGTTGTTATGTCACGACCAGCTTTTTTTTCTTTTTACCGGCCTTTTTGCGTTTACATGCGCGTACTTCGGTTATGTTGTTACGTTTGGTTTCGTTCGGTTCAGTGGCACACTGGGGAGAGGTGGGGAAGGAAGCAAGTTGGGGAAACCGTCACCCCCGCCCCACCACCACCCCCCAAAAAATAACCTGGGAATAAATAATTTCCATGGCAGTGTGTGTGCAGTTTGGGTTTTTCAGTTATGTTACCATCAGGTCTTATTTTTTTTACCGATATTTTAACATTCAAAGGCATGTATTTTCAGTAGCGCATCCAGGGGAGTGGAGGGGGGAGGACCTTATTTTTAATACACTCAAAGCTTAAAGAAACAACATTCACATTTGTGATCATCATACTATTAAGAATGCTAGAAAGACCCACTAATAACCGAAAAAATAGTACCGTAGCCAGTTTATACTATAACCAGAGTACATAAAGTAATAAATGGACATCCTATTTCCTGAGGAATGGACAAATTCACAATACACTATAAGAGTTAGGTCTTATCTTGTTTTTATATGTTCGGGGCCTCTGGTACTGTGTTCGGGAACCCCCCCCCCCTCAGTATAGGGGGCCCAGGCAGTGCCTTCACTGCCCCCTCCCCCAATTGTGGCCCATAGAGACTGTGTTTATAAGTAGGATATTCTTGGATACGTACTAGAGACTAAGAAACAGGCTTTGGGCCTACTGTCGGCGGAGCGGATAGAAATTTTTTTAAATTTGCATTTACTCTCATTTTAATGACTTTGCAACACTTGCTGAGGCTCCATGAAAATCTGGGTGCAACACTCGGTCGGCTACGCTTGACCATTTCGCCGTTTGCTGGTCTTGTTCACATTTTAGCCATTTTTTTTTATGTAGGCCTAATTAATATTTCTCATATTAATTTTAAGAGGCCTTCGTTTGCTCCCACATTTAGTTTTTATTTCATAATTTGCAGCCTTTTCCACCATCGCTGCCATCTAAAATTGAAAAGCGACGTTACCCGTCGTGTTTAAGCTAGCAAACAGCGTGCCACAGCCAATAATGGTTACATTGTTTATATTTATTGCAGAGTATCCGGTCGTAATTTTATCCTCTGTATCCGAGCGCGCGGCTGTGGGCCGAGGCTTGGTGTAATCAATCAATCAATCAGAGTATCTTTCCTAGAGTTAAAATATCTTAACCCATAAAACGGTAGTTGCCACTCTTTTGCCAGCGCTGGCCCAAATATGCAACACAAACAATGCAAACAATGCTTTAACAATGATTAAAACAACAATATCTTTTCCGGCAGAAAAAGAAAAAGAATTCATCGGAGGAAACAACGCAGAAGCAATAGTGTAACAATAATGCTGCAAACAACGATGTCTTTACAGCATGTATTGTACTTGGTTTCATGCAGTCACGTAATCGGGCTTGAGTGAAAAACACGAAAAAAATATCTGTCTGCTCCCGGGTTGCAGGGCTTACAGTGACACCAAAAATGCGCAGTCGGATTCAGTGCGAAAAAAAACAAACCAGGCCACAGGACGTGAAAGACAATGTCTGCTCCCGGGTAACGGAAATGAATGAAGGATGGTGAAATGAATCACAAGATACATGGATTGAGTGAGCGAAGCAACCTTAGCGCAATTACCCATCTTTAAGAACCGGAATTATTTAAATTACACATTTCACTGTTATGAAGCAGTGGTACTCATGACGGGCTTTACATCTAGTTAATAATAATGCATTTAACTACAAGCCAAACAATCATCAGTAACGATAATACTTTACAATAATCAAAACATCCATGTCTCCCTACACCGCCTATACGACAATGTTGAAGCACACACCTTTGGCACGTACTGCAACGGCGAACGCTAATTTTTTTAAAGTTGGAATTATCACTATTGTAGGTCAGACTATGTTAGCTTTGGTGTGAAGATAGTAGTCTAAAGTTTTCAAAACTTTTAGGCCTAACACAGCTGCGTTTTAATTTTGTAAGCGACAACAGCAGAGAAATTAGGCCGATTGCATTCGAGGTTAAGCCTATTCATTCTTGCAACACGGGTCTGAGAGTACGGTAGTTTCTATAGCAACGCAGCAATCTTGAAATTATTACACGAAGCCATCGTATTGTTCTGTGTTGCGGTATAAAC
Source organism: Lithobius niger (assembly GCA_023313725.1). NCBI lineage: Eukaryota > Metazoa > Arthropoda > Chilopoda > Lithobiomorpha > Lithobiidae > Lithobius > Lithobius niger. The sequence goes on along the minus strand of JAHWFP010206152.1, from coordinate 4,296 downwards.
ACGTCGTCTGTTGTCTGCTTTCGTTCTGTATAAACAGTTTCCTAGTGCTGCAGCAATTTTAGCTTTCACATTTGGGATTCCCGTTGACAGTGTAAACGCCCAGTTTGATCGCCATTTTCCTCCAAGCATTCTTTTTCACTTCACATGAAACGCTTGTAAGTCGTCAACGAATCGTTTTGTGTTCCATTTGCCTGCCTTTCTCTAGTGGTTAGAATGCAAATAATCAAATGATATTATTTCGTGGAGTTACGTCGAAAAACATTGTTAGCCTATAAGGAAGCAACGACGAGTTATTTTGACGGTTTTTTTAAGAGTTTATTTAATTACCGGGTAGCACAGTGTATGCTTCGTCGGAATTCCTTAACTATTCAGAATTCCAAATTTACAATGGCGAGTGTTAGATTGATAAATTCAAAAATCGTAATTTCGTGGATTATAATAATTGATCAATTTACGGCAAATTCGAGATCAGTAATACTTTTTGGGGCTATCTAGCAATGTGGCAAATTTCATAGCAATCTGCACTTTGGTTTGGGCTCCACCCAGACTACAAAAGTGCAACCAACCAGTCAGCCAACGGACCAACCAACATTTTGCAATTCAGTGTGCGTTATCAGCTACGCTACGCTCGCTCCACTCCGCCAACAATACTACAGCAAAATCCACAATGCACATTCCAAGTATTTAGGAAACTCCAACATGTCTTAGAAACACTGGTCAGATCCATCAAAATGCATACGACTCGCCCGTTTCCCGTCAAATGACTTTCTATCAGTTTGGCATCAGCCCTTTAACAAATCTCTTTTTGCAGATAGAAGATCCGGCTCAAAGGAAAGTCGGCGGCGCTTTCTCTCTGTTCTCTCTGTCTATCTCTCAGCCTCTCGTTCTCTCCTTCTCTCGCAATCGCAGTCAGCGGGGCTTCAAGCGTTTCCCAATTTACTAATGGTGCAGCTGCTTCTCTGGACCAGCGAGCTCAAATCGGGTCAAAAACGTGGTTTCCGCTCGTTCAACGCGAATCTCCTTCTCGTGTCTGGAGCGGAGAGAGCAATGTGCGAAATGCGGCTTTGGCATGTGACGACCATTGACGGGTATGGATCAACGCCTACCGCCTGACAGTGAGCAACGGCTTCCAGATTACGACCAATGCGTTTGCTCACTCCTTCTCTTTCCTCGCGCAACGCACGTGGTGCTGCACGCCATCCAGAAACGCACGCGCTTGCTACCTTCTTGTTTGTGCACCCAGATGGCAGAGCTTCAGTATCACCCCTGCCAGACGCGTTCGTTCTACATACGACCTGCTGCTAGAACGAAAAGGATTTTTGTTATTGGCACAGCCGAGGGCCAGATCGTTTGACATGACCAATAAATACAAAGACGAAGCAAGGAAGCCTACACCTAGTTTCTCCTCGCTATTGTCCAAGCAAACCCCGATCTCGGACAATAGCTTCAGCCCATTGTCTGATACCTGCTTATCTGATACCTGCTTATCTGATACCTACTGTCTGATACCACCTTGCAATGCGGAAGTGTTGAGCTACTGCGAACCCAATTGGCTAACAATTGGGGGGGGGGGGGGAAGGCTGCCACCGACTACGTACTTTTACCGTTTTTTCATTGTCGTGAATCATATAACTACTACGGTCTTAAGCATGGAGCTTCATTTCATCTTATAGGCTCAACCTTAATGCTTGACACTGATATGCCAAGTGCCAGTACCTGACTGCAAAGCTTGCCGTAAAGTCCCCTAGCTTTGTGGTAGTGACAACCATAGAATTGCGAGAAAACTCGAAACCTTGCCTGTGCCATTAATAAGTATTAATAATAAGGTGTCGTGTTATAACTCAGAACAGTTTTTGCAAATCTAACTTTCATTGTAGAAGTGTGGTTCTACATTTCTACAAAACTTTTAGCAATTCACTAAACCATTGGTTTTTATTTCCCAACAGTAAATTTATTTGCGTGGTTTCACTTCATTTCAGACACAGACGTCAGGGAGGTTGGGGGGTTGGGATTTTAAGTTTCCGCATGAAGTTCATGCTTCATCGCAGAAAAAAAATTGGCTCTTGATTTTTCCATACTGAAGGTTTGGATCACGGCGGCCATCAAACGTCCAAATGTTTTGCCATCTCAAGATACGTTTCGACCACAGAAAAAAAATTAGTTTGTAACCCGGACAGGTCCTCAACTGTGCAACATTTATTAATGACAAATGCAAGGTTTTGAGTTGTTCCAATAGGGAAATGAACTCACTGATGTAAGATTGTCTTACACAGGATGTGACGACCATTGACGGACTTGCCTACTTGTCAAGGGATGACAGATGAGACTGTTACCCTTATTTTACACTTTCTAGTACTAAATACTAATCAAGCTGTTTCTTCTTCATATTAAAAGACAGTCAGTCCCACATAGATTCCCTTGTTGTAGTAGGTGAACAATACAGAGTCCCTTGTTGGCGCCATGGCTAAACGCTGGGTGCGTGTCAAACAACAACAGTCCCTTGTTGTAGGAGGTGTACAATATAGAGTCCGACATAGTCCGATATAGTCTGTACTGGTCTGATCCCGGAATCCAAAATACCGAGAATGGCTAGAGAAGCCCTATTTATGGGTGCCTTCTTCTATGTCATTCAGACGTCTGTGTAAGGAGTTCGGGGAAAAGCCCTCTTCCTTCCCGCAACTTGAACGCTTTTCTGAGTATTCGGAAGGGGATCAATAGGACCTAGGAGAAAGGCTATTGAATCAAGCTGTTCTTCATATTAAAAGAAAGAAAATCCCACATAGAGTCCCTTGTCGTAGTACGTGAACAATACAGAGGTTGCCCCAGACTACACCCCTCCCTGTACTTCAGGGGTGGGTCAGAGCATGTTTAGTAGGCGCCACTTCCACGCCTGTCGTGTGCCAAACACAGGTAAGTCACTTCAACTGCCAATCAGTTCACTGGTGGGCAAATGGTGTGTTACAAACGTTTCCCTCAATTCCGTGTTTGTCAGGACCACAAAATTAGGGGACTTTACAGCCAGTATTACAGGTTGGCACCGGCAGCAGGATTAGTGTACCAGCCCTTGGTTGTATCAACGTCACGAGAGTAAAGCTTGAGGGAATGCTGAAGATCACTGAAGCTCCACGCTTAGGACCGAAGTATTTATATGGTTATTGGACAAAGGAAGCCCTGGGTTATGCACATACTTCCGCATTGTAACCAGGTATCAGACACCAGGTATCAGACATTCGAGATCCGGGTTTGCTTGGCCAATAACGAGGGTAAACTAGGCAATGTTGGCTTCCTTGCTTCTTCCTTTCATTGCTCATTTAATGGGCACATTACAATCGACACATTGCAAATGCTTGAGGATTATGACAATGATTTTAAATTTTTCAGTGCCAAGGGCGTACACACCCCTACATGCCACAAAACGAAGTCCGAAGATGAAAAAGACGGTGTAGCTGGGTTTCCTGGGAAGCGAATAACGCCCAGCCGATTTACCAGGAACTTTATGTTTGTACCAAGAAGATGGAGATCGAATCGCCTTAACGATTTTTGTAAACACGGAGTTTTAAAAAAACTACTATCCCGCTAGTGTACGTACTGGTTAATATAATAATAAAAAAAAAAAAAAAAAAAAACAGTTAGGGTGGCCGCATACCAAAGTCGACAAAACGTCATTGCAAGACGAAACGTCGCGAGACGTCGCATCGGGTGGAGAGACCCCGTCACAAGAACCCAGAAGGAGCTTCGCTTTGTTGTCGTGAGACGCCTAAAGACGTCTAGAGAAAACGTCACATCCGGTGTGTAGCGCTCAGCTCATTCCTATGGTTTTGGAGACGTCTGCAGCATGCTAAGACAGGTTTCGACAAAATGTCCTGTCGTTGCGACGTTTTGTCGACTTTGGTGTGCGGCCACCCTTAAGGTTGCAGCTCTTTTTTAAGCTGTTAGCAGATAATGTCATCAATGACAGGATGTTCGTCCACCCAGACACACAAAATAAAGAATGTCCAAGGACGAATTATGCCTATCTCCAAGCTAAGAGGATACGAAATCGAATCGCATTTACGACCTAAGAAACAGAAGAGTACATACTAGCACCAAGCAGAGCTCAAAGCAATCACCCACCCATCCCCACAAATCCATCAAGTCTGGTCAAGATAATTCTTAAACTTTCAAAGAGGAGCTAAAACCATAAGAGATAGACGGTTTGACAGCTGGACAACACTCTCAGAGAAAACAAAAACAGCGGTGACGTAAGTTTGTCTTGGAAGTGGAGCCAAGTAGTCGGAAGTCATGACATCAGTAACA
>JAHWFP010206150.1:0-15557 GCA_023313725.1 Lithobius niger | reverse complement strand
CACATCCCTGTGGTGTACTGTAAAATGGGGTAACATTGGACGATTCTCAAATATTTTGCTCTGCCGTCATTCCAAAGGCGAAAAAAAATACATTCGCTCTCCTCACCTCCGGGGAGTGAGGGGAGGGGGGGGGGAAAATGGAGAAGGGTTATCGGGCTGCAATTAACGTAGATTTGTAAATTATACTTTAAAAAAATGCTCTGTCCAAAGTCACTTCCAAATGGAGCGGCTTTGTACACAGTAATTCCCCATATTAACGTGTTATTTCCAGTTTGTAGGTGACATTGGGCACACGGAGGATTTTTTTTTAATTAATTAATCCCATTCACGCCAGAATTCGTGCGCGAAATTAAAGTCGTCATTTTCGTGAAAAACGTGCGCTAAGTAGCACTGAGGTCGCTACTATAATGTATGAATGCAACAGCACAAAACTAAAAAGGGGATTGTCACCAAACGACAAGCTGCAGTGACACGACGTAGTATTATTGTGTATAACTCTATGCTGGAGCCTTAATGGGTTAGCTGCAAGGGGCACTGCAGAGAGAAACAGAAGGGCGTCATACTGAAGCCGATGCTGTGAAGAGTGTTTCTTAGACCTAAAATGCGCGATTTTTGTTGTTGGAGAAAACAACGTTATTTTAAGCCTAAGAAATGCGCTCTTCCGTTGTTTTTCCCTCCATTTTTATGTAGTGCACCTTGTAGTTATGCCCTCCAAAACCCATACTAGTGCCAATATGGCGGCAAATGTCGCTGCTCTATAGCCAACTACTATCTGGTTCTGTCTAGCCGTCACTTTGAACAAGCAATTTTAAACAACACACAAATAAATTTCTATGCATGAAACACAAGCCACGTGCCTCCTTAATTATTGAGTACAAAGTTGGTCCGTCCACAGGCACCAGGGAGCAAGCAGTAAAGTTAACACTAACGACATCGCGTACGCTTTTTTCCAGCTACCGACCGTTTTGTAACGCAGATTTTGAACCGATAGATGGGTGACATATAGTGACAGTGATATCGGGGGCAAGGTGGCCTGATGGTTAGCATGACCGTCTCTTGTGCCGGACGTCCCAGGGTCGTACCTACCTCAGCCATCCCTGGCATTTTCGGGTAGAGAAGGGCCCTGTGATGTCTCATGCTCATGTCGATTGTGGCATGTAAAAAAACCTAGGAATTTCCGATGGGATTTACCTAGCAAAATTGTCCCTCTCTCCTTCTGGTGCCGTGGCTAACGCTGGGTGCTCGTAAACAACAACAGTGACAGTGATATCGCTAACTTGACCACTTGCTCTCTGGCGCACGTGGGCGCACCAACTTTAAACTCAATAATTAAGTAGGCGCGTGGCTGTTTGTTGTGTAAAAAGAAATTTTTTGAGCATGCCTTCGCTAGTTGAAATCAAGAGTTACAAAGAACTAAATACAAACAAAAACGTCAAGTGTGCCGTACAAAAGGGGTTACATGATTGAAGTTTCATTTTACTTGTTAAAATGTACACGGATAAAAATTGATGATTTTTAATTGAAATAATCAAATGTACAATTGAGAAAATTGCATCTGTTTAAGTGCTGTTGTGCTTTACGTTTTAAATATATGATTCGTAAAGCACAACAGCACTTAAAGAGATGCAATTGTACATTTGATTATTTCAATTAAAAATCATCAATTTTTAACCGTGTACATTTAAACAAGTGAAAATTCAATCATATAACCCCTTTTTTTACGGAACACTTACGTTTTTGTTTGTAATCCGTGTACCTTTTTTACGGGTATGGCGTCGCGCTACAATGGTTTTCGGCATGCAGTCGATTGTTGCTGGCCACTTTGAAACAATGCAATCATCTCTGAAAGCCTGCATCTGCGAAATAAATACGCAATTCTATCGTTGTTAGCTGAAACACTGATTCTTAGTCGTCTAGCTGAAACACTGATTCTTTCATTTATTTAATAAGAGCCTTGGCCCACAGCCGTACACTCTGCAAAATTAAATACAAATTACTTTTTAGCAATGACGTAACACGTGAACGAATAATGAATCTGGAGTTTGCTGAGTGGCATTGTTCCCTAAATACAATGGTTAAAACAATGTAAAACCATCAATCGTTTAGGGTCCCGCAACTCCGGAATGGATGGACCAATCGAAAAAGTGGTCCCTGTAAGGTTGAAGCCCAGGAAAATTTCTGGCTCAGATCATGTTTCAGATTTTAGGTAGGTGCAGTAGTTTTTTTTTACAAACCGTATCAGCCAAGAACAAGAACAACAACAACAAGTGAACAGTTTTCAAATTTACGTGTGGCTCCCTACGTTTACTTTTGCACGTAATTGCATAAACGTTGGTGTAAAGTTGGGAAAAGTTGCTGTCTACTATCTGGCCAAGTTTGGTCGAAATATATTGAATAGAAACGGAAAAATTAACAGTTTTAGTTTTGCTGGCGAGAGGACTTCAATCATATATATACACGGTGTATGATAATAGCAGACGGTGCAGACTCTGCAGCCTGTCATTTGGTAAACACGCACCTTTAAAGGCAGGTTGTCTTCGAATGAAAGTCTGCTGAATCTAGCACCATCTAGCACTCTCTAGTACTGTCTTACTGTCTAGCACGTGCTTGGATCGAGCAAATGAACGCACAACGCTATTTTTTTTAAAGAAACAAACAAGCCCCATGCCTCTTTAATTACTGAGTGAAAATTTGGTCCGTCCTCTGCACCTGGGAGCAAGCTGTAAAGGATAACGATATCACTGCCGCTAGATGGCGCCATGGTAAATTATAAAGAATTTTGTTGTTGATGACAACCTGCCTTTAAGGCTTCCCAAACGAAAAATAAATAAATTAATTAGACGTTCCTCTCATTTATTAGACTTATTGTCTACAAATTACAGCGCCACAAATTATTAATGTTACCACCAAATATACAAGTCATTGTTTTATCTAGTATTAGGTAGCAGTGTAAAAAAAATAAACTAGTCTTCATCTTCGTTTTAAATGAATTGTAGTTTAGTCGCTACACAAACAATCCTAGATGCCAAAAGACTGCTCAGGTAAATATTTAAACTTTGGAGCAAGGATGCCGCTTCCCAGTACGATTTTACAACCTTCGTTGTTTACATTTCACGTAAACTTTACGCCGCGTGTTAAATTTCATTAACACCCTTGAATTCAAGCTGATGTAAGCTTTCGGGTGTAAAAATAAATTTTAGTGTGGTTACTAAGACGACAAAGCTGCCATGGAAAATACGTAAACGTAAATGTTCTTTTAAAATGCGCTTTTAGTATGTGCTTTTAATATTAAAAAAAAAATATATGCTTGCTTTAAAACTTTTCAATTTTCCGCCATGTGTTTATTCACACTCAGCGAGCTTGACGAGACTGTAAGGGCGCGTTTACGCAACAACTCGCCTTTGCATTCTCGCAGCTAGAACTCAATGGCGATGGCAAAGGTGACAATAATATAAAGAATTCCTCATGACGAAACAGTTTTTCCAAACGCTTCTGAACTCACGTTATTTGCTGTTTTCGTTGCGAGGCGGCAGACGTAAAACCGCCGCCATGTTGGAATTTGAGGTGATTTCTAGCTTCTAGCTGTGAGAATGCAAAAGCGAGTGGTTACGTAAACGTGCCCTTAATCCAAACTGTTAGTTTCATGTGGCTGTTCTACTTTTTCATATTTTTTTAAACGGTTGCAAGCTAAAAAAAAAAAAGTAGTCAATAATTGTTCTAAATAGTAGAACACCAAGTTACAAAGATTGTTCACTGCATGATAAAAGCATGCAAATTAGCACAGACATTTCTTAGCAATCCTGAATCAAAATTAAAGTTGGATCCATGTCTTGCATCAGTCGGTGTCTTCCCGTTTCGCCGAATCCCGTTTCGTCGAATCCAAATATTCTATAAAAATTTTTAATTAAAGAAGTTAAAGTTTCATTCCTAATTGGAAGGAATTTGTGATTAGTTGCTGTTTCTGGAGTTATGTGTTTAACTGCAGTGAGCGCGGCAGCATCAGCGATGCACATAATTTGGAGAAAAAAAGTATTTGGCTAAACGGAATTCGGCAAAACGGGAATTCACGCTTCGCCGAAAGTTATGACACTGCTTAAAATTCGGCGAAACGGTGGTTCGGCAAAATGGCTGCACACCTCGGCGTCCGCCATCTTCGCCAACTGGACAAGGTGGCTTGGTAGTTAGCATGACCGTCTTGTTTGCCAGAGGTCCCGGGGGTTCGAGTCCAGCCTCAGCCACATATGGCATTTTCGGGGAGAGAACGGCCCTGTGATGTCTCGTGCTCGTGTCGATTTGGGCATGTAAAAGAACCTAGGAATTTCCGATGGGCTTTACCTAGCAAAATTGTCTCACTCTCCTTCTGGCACCATGGCTACAGCTGGGAGCGCATCAAAAGCTTGGATATCAGCTTTGAAAATGGCCGCCAGAAATCAGTTTTAATATTTCTGGAGACTAGGCTACCGTCAGGTTAACAAAAAAAAAAAAAGAGTTTACTTTAAATTGGAATTATTTTCTTTAGACTTGGTTATCAAAATTTAAATAAAAAAGATGAAATTCTCTGTTTTACATTTTTCGCGTTTTTTTTTCTTTTTACTTTTGATCAGTCGTTTAAAAAGTGACAGCTCTGCTCTCCCACATGCTCAGTTACCATGTATACATACACTTTAGTACCATGTAGTGATTCATTTTGGCTTTGAGAATTGCTTCTGTGTGCTTAATAATTAAATAACCACAGATGCAAACCTATTTCCGTTGCCTTTCGGACTTATTTCGACGATTGTTCACTAATCGAGGGGATTTCTCTCTAATGCATTCTTTATCAGAAATGAATGTAAATAGGCTCAAGTCGAAGGTAGAAGTGTACTATTTCCAATAAATAAATAGGCATAAGTCGCCGTAAGGAAAATTGGAAAATAAGCCATCAGCAAAAATCATACACTAGTATACCGTAGAACAGTAAGCCACGTCTATCAGCGTCACATCACGTGAATGAAACGTAAGTTTATAAAGGTGGCTTACTGTACTACGTTATTAGAGTGTATGATTTTCGCAGATGGCGTTTTAAGAAGAAACATTTTAATTCTTGTTCTTCGAGTTTTTACGTTTTTATGGCTTTTAAAGTTTTTTCTTGGTTTTGTTTTCTTTGCCGTATATTTTATTTTTTGATAACGAAGTGGGATTGCTTCGAAACGTCGCAAATTGTTTATTTTATGTGCACTGCACTCGCTTTCTATTTTAAGTCGTTAATCTGTAATCGTTACGAAACAGTCAGCAGTACTGAAAATCCAAGGTGGGTAGGCAGATAGTTCGCTTTTTTGCTGACGTTACTGAAAACCCTGAGCAGAAATTTGTGCAATTGCAAACTAATCGTACACAGCCTTCAACCAGCTTAAAAATTGCCATGCTGGTTTAATATAATTAAACCCCAAACGTCATTACTGCACAGTAAAATGCTGCTTCGGTGTTGTTTGAAAATGTTTTTGCTAGGATAGTGATCGACACTTTTCGGGAATATTCTCGCACGAGAATGTGATATTTGTATTGTTAGGTATGCGCTGACAATTTTTTTTTTCGATTTCCGCAGGGACAATGGAAAAAATTAATTTAAATCAACGATGTGTCGTCGAAAGACAATACAAAGTTTCATTTCTTTTGGTAGATACAAATTATGTAATAGTTATTGGCTAAAAACTATTGGTTATCGATTTTTAAACCACGGTTGCGATGATTTGGCCGCGAGACATGCAAATAATATTTCCATGTCGAGCGGCCAAATCATCGTAGCGGTGGTTTAAAAATCGATGACCAATAGTTCTTAATAAATAATATATTTATATCACGGTTGGAACGTCAAGCTAACTCGTATTTAATTAAAACATGTTTGTGTTTTGTGAAAGATTTCTCAAAAAGACTAAAGGTCATTCCATTTTAGTTTACTGAGGGTGGAGTGGTTGGTAGACCGATGAGTCGTTTGCGTCCGTTTGTGGGGAATGGGCATGAAGGATAAGCAGCGTCGTTTCGCCGTACTTCACGCTAGCCAGGTCGTTTGTGTTTTCGAAGCTTTTCGGAGTGATAGAACTTCGATAAAAGGCTGTAGGGATAGAATGACATTCTGGGAAGGTATGTAATGCATTTTGAGCGTTTGTAGTTTGATAATTGTTTAAAAACTACTGTAATAGGGTATCGATATGAATGAAGGTCATTGCATTTTAGTTTGTGGAGGAAGGGAGGGGGGGGGGAGGATTAACGCAGCGTCAATGGCTTAGATATTGGCCAGACGTATAAGAGTTTGTATAGGAATGGGATTTCATTCCTTTTAAGTAATTAAGTTTTGTACGTTTTTATTGCGTTACGTTTTTTTTTCACGATGTATTTGGTTGTTGGTGTGTGCGGTTTTCCCGGTCACGTGATCCGGAAGTGTCAAAATTGTGGGTTGTTGGCAAAAGTGTGGGTTATTGGCAAAGGTGTGAGGTAACTTGATAGCCCACATTTTTTCCGATGACTCACACTTCCGGTGTTGGTTAACGGGACTTAACCAACGGAAATTTAGCATGACGTTGAGTTAGCGTGACGTCACAGCCGTGGTATAATATTTGTTATTGATAAGAACAAATAAACAGACATATACAGTACCTAGATGGATTAATAGCTACAGAAAGTGGGAAAAAAGTTTTTATATACCAGACATCTTCACTAAAATACCAAGAAACATGCTATGCTATCAGAATACGGATGAAATTAAAAAAACAATTAAAAAACTTTAATACCAATACGATAACATAAAAAAAAAATATGTGTAGTATAAAGGATTAAGAAATGCTTTTAATTAATGTTCGAGATATTTATTTGTATATTTGTTTTAACTTTATTAGTAACTGTAGGTCATCCCATTGTAGACATCCGATTGTTAAAAATTGATTGTTAATGATAAAAAGGCGGCTCACTAGCAAACGTGTGTCTCTTAACTGTAAGCAACTGAAAGCATATTTTGGCATGTTGAGGATAAATCCCAATCCGACAGAAATTTTCCAAATTGTGGAAAATGTAAGGGGAAGGGTCAGAGATTTAAAAAAAAAATTAAAGGATGAGTGTCCACCAATCATAGAGAAAAAGATGCGTCAATAACGTTGTTTTTATGTTACTGTCTAGCTAGCTGACTAGCTAATAAGATTTTTCCCATGTTAAATCCCATAGACCTTTTGCTCATGGCTAGCGCAAAGTTGAGAAGGCCTACGTAGCTGAACTTTTGCACACAGATGCATGGTGATCTGAGGATGGTCCTTTTGTTGGTTTGGGGGTTGTAGGGGTCAGCACAAATGCGTGAGAGGGTTTTGAAATTCGCCACCGGCGAATTTAAATTTCGTTTCTTTTCCAAGTTGCAACCAAAGATTTTAAGCAACAATGGCTTGAACAATCAAGATTGGTCCTAAGATTTATTGTAAAAGCCTGGACGAACTAAAAACTGAACTGTTACGAAGAACAAAATAAAGAAACATTAACGTTGCCGTGGATTGCGTAAGAATAAAGGGATGCACGTTAGATGATGGTTACGCAACAATACGAGCATACACGAGCTAATGGGGTTTTTGTTAAAAACCCAAAAATAAAATGCTTCGCGTTCTAATAATAGCGATCTTCGGGGTTTCTGAATGACTAAATGTGAACGAAATCTTGAAAAATTAACTGGAATGTGCAGGGATAAACAAAACAACTGAAGGGGATGCGCAATCAGTGATTGTTAGCCAGTGTGTGCAAAAATGGGATTGAAGCATCTTAAACTGACGGTGTAACGGTATGTACGTTCACAGTCCTATGAAAGTTGTGATATCCACCCAAAACCAAAACTGGTAGAAAAACCTGCCAAGTGTCCAAAAAAGGTCGGCCTTTGAAGGTAATAATATCATTCAACCAAGGAAGGGCCGCCAAGGTCAATCCTATTAGCCAAGTTAATCGCACCCAATAATACTTTGGACGTTAAAGGAAAACTTGAAGATTGCTACAGAGAGTAGCAATCTTCAAGTTTTCATTTAACTTTCGAACTATTAGTCGGTGCGATTAACTTGGCTAATATGATTGACCTTGGCGGCCTTTACCTGGTTGAATGATATCCTCTAAGGCCGACCGTTTTTGGAAACTTGGCGGGTTTTTCTATACCAGTTTTGGTTTTGGGTGGATAATTGTTTAACTTATAACATCAGCTACTGTGGTTGAAATGGAGGATGTACGTCATTAGTTTTGGTTAGCTTAACAATGTAAAAATGTATAAACGTGATGTATATGTGGTTCTCGCACAAGTTATATATTATGACTATACGAACATTACAATGTAAGTTGTAATTGAAAATAAGCTATTATTATTATGATTATTTTAGAGGTAAAAGTTTTGAAGGTAAAACAGTTCTCTGAAATGATTTGCAGAAGATAGCATGGACTATGAACATTCAGTGCATCTACAGACGAAAAAAAGGAAGCTGTAAGTGTCTTTCTTACTGAAATTGAGGCAAAACGTATCTGAATGAAGAGCACAATCCACACATACGAAAATCAAGGTGCGTTCGAAAATCTAAACTTTTTGTGCAATCGAAAATACCAATAGAAAAGGTTCAATCCAGGTTAAAACTAAAAAAAAATTGAAACTGAAACTGAAAGATGTGCTTTGAAATCCAAACCAAAATCGAAACCAAGATAAGAAAATAAAATACGTTGCAGAGACTGTGAAGAAAAGTTAGGTAGTCAAAATTACTATGTAAATTGAAGTAAATGTACAGGAAATTTTCATTACAAGTGTGCAGGAGTAGCAGCAAAAAAATGGAACGCAAAAAGTGAAAAAAAGAAAGAAGAATGGAAATGTGCGCAGTGCAGAAAACAAAAAACGCAGTCGGAAAAAAAAATATAGACAGTGATGAAGAAAACGAAAAATCAAAAACGTATTATGTGATGTATTCAGATGATTAGTGAAGATGATAGTGATATTTTTCATAACGAAATACTAATATGGTAACTCTGATATGTAAATTTATTTAATTGTATGTATTTATTGCTGCTCTCACAAGTTCTGCAGAACTTTGAGCATGTTTACTGCAATAAAATTATTATTATTATTATTATTATTATTATTATTATTATTATGAATGATTGTTTGCTTAATTAACACGGCTTTTAGCTGTATATGGTTAGTTTTGCTTGATTTTTTTTTGTTTCCTTCATGGTATTGTACTGATTGACTATTTTTATCCATTTTATTTTAAAGGTAAATGTAAAATAAGTTTGTAATGAATAGGCCTATATTACAGTTGTATAGGTAATGCGCTTTAATGTAACGTCGGCTTCTACAAGCCTTTTGAAGAGCTAAAAGCTTTTCTTGGGGAATTAAATTATTATTAGAATTATTATTAGAAATTATGACAGTCTTGCATAATTGCTCTCCCAAAAGCTGAAATTCTACTACTTTGCTACACATAGGAATCCTAAGATTTGCTTTCTTTCTAGTTTTCGTATGGGAAGTCTTCTGGTAACAGTCCTAGGAAATTACGACGCTGCTAAAGAAGCCCTGATAAAGCAAGGAGACAACTTTGCTGGAAAACCACAGGAACATTACTTCAAGTTTAAGGAAGATGATACAGGTATGCAGCATTCTTTCTAAAGAATACAAGTTCTTAAATACAACCCCTGACCAGACTGGGACTGGTTTTTTTTAAATTTACAGACTTGCACCTATATTTTGACGTTTGCTTGTCACTTTATCAGAATATGGCTAGAGTTTGGGAATTTTCAGAGGCTATGTACGGAAACGTGTAGCTAAGACTGTAAAAAAAAAGTTGTGGAAAAAAGCCAACTTCACTTAGTATCTCGACCCGGTGTAGATTTGCTTCAAGAGGCTACCAATCCATGTTTGTTTGGTTCTGGCGACTAAACGTGGTTAGCTAGGCCATTGGCCCCAGTAACCTGTTGCAGCACGTTTGTCCCCCGCTTATAAGTACCGAATTCCAAATATCGCCACATGGTGACATGGGGTGGTAACGGCTACAAGAGCTCGATTGTTCGCTTTAAAGTTCATCTTGTTGCATTTATTTAAATAACTGATGTTCGGCATTATATATTATATTGTAACGTCATTGTAACTTCCTTTTAGTCTCCATGTCGTCCCGTTTGTAAATCCCAACTTACCTGCTGCTACTCACCCATTTTCGACCGCGAATAATAATCAAAGAAGGTTAGGGCAACCGAATTTTCGTGACAGCGAATTAGTTTGTGGACAATCTGATGCTAGCTTAATTGCGTATTCATGAATCCACTAATTACGTGCCTAACAGTCTAACTTCCGTAACTGTACCACTGCATTCTCAAAGATCCGGTCATTGAGATCAAACGGTTCGTCACCTCATCACACTCTAATACAAAAACAACCAGAAAAGATGGCACCAACAGTTGCAATAATTCTGTACACCTACGAACTTGATGTACTGGACGTATTTATTGATAACGTGTCTCACGTTCGAAGCCATTATTTGTAACACTACGTTGTTCAGAGCGAGATCAGAAGCGTTTTAGCATCGAGGAAAAGCCCCGGTAATTACCGGAAATCAGGGTTGGCATGGTATTTACCAGGGGTGGTTTTTACCGGTTTTTTTACCTGGTTTTTAACCCCCTGGGATAAAGTACTTTTTCCCAGTTATTTCCAGTTAAAGATAAAAATAGGTGTATAACGTGTAAAATATAATTATATTAGTTTTAAAAATTAAATAGTGTTAAATATAATTTAAAGTGCATCTTCAATTCAAAAGATTAGATTCAGAATATGTTTGCTGATGAAACGTTTACATAGGAAAATGAACAAAATTTTGTGTTATAAGTACAACAATTATAAGTGAAATACTAAAAATTCTCATAATGATTTTTTTATTGAAATTTTTTGTGTGAATTGCCATATAGGTTATGGATTAGGACGAATATGCAAGTACTCTTACAGAAAAATTTCAAACACGCAGTCTGCCCAAATCAGAATGAGAAACCAAAACCAGATACAGTTTTATTGGAATTCTCCTTATTTTATGAAAGTTTCTATGTTAGTAGTTTCACTACATCTGTTATTTGAATTTTCGTTTCAAACACAATTACTAAGTATTACTATTAGTGTTAATGAGCAGTTGGCTCCAAACTTTAAAAAAAAAATGCATGTAATAAAAAAATAATTATACAAAATAACATTCCCCCCCCCCCCCCTCACTTAGCTGGTATTTACCAGGTTTTTACCGGTGTTCACCAGTGCCCTGTCCAAAACTAGTTTTTTTCCCGGGAAATTGCCTACTCTGCCGGAAATTAAACTGGGTAGCAAAAACTGGACAGCTAATGCCTTAGAGCGTGATACAAGTTAACAAAAAAGACGTTCAGCATAAGTTCCAATGACTATAATAGTTATTATATTAAAAAAAAAAAAAACCGGATTGTTCTACAATATGACCTAATCCCTTTCATTTTATGCATCCATGCGGCGCGCGATTCACGACGCGTCCCTGTGACCACTTAGTAAGTTTGTAAACTCAGGATGTTATCTCCGACGAACACTTTATAGGCCTCAATCAAACTTTAAGAATAGCCTTAATCAGTGCATGAAGTCCACAGGAAGTTACCCGATAAAAGTTTTCATACAGCATAACACCTTCTATAGTCATCGGTGCTGACAGCATCCTTCCATATGTGTTGATGTACGCCACCGTATATGTTCAGTGGCGTAACTAGTGGAGGGGAGGGGGGGGGGGGAAAAGAGCGATTGGCCCCCCTCTGTGCGATTTTGAAAGCTTATTCGGCAAATTGGCCAAGTCACTTTTTCCATAGCTGAAAAATTATTTAACGGCAGATGGCAGCATTTTGAGGTAAAAGACGCAACTTTCATCTTAGCTAATTTATACTTCTACTGTTTCTCCTTTAAATCACTAAAGTAACCAGGTAACAAATGGAGAAATACGAAAATCAGTAAAGATTAGGAATTACTAACTCCATATTTTGCTTAAAATTCCCATCAAAGTATCGGTGTTTAAAAAATAAGTATCTAGTATAAAAAAACTGAAAGATTTACATTACAAAATTTTTTTATGCGGATAATGCAGTCAGCAAAGCTGGTTTTAAAAAAAAATGTCTCCAACGGCACTTTACAAGGCCAGAAAATGCCGGAAAATAGCAAAAATGCATCAGCTTCCGGGGCTCTTATTCGGTTCTCCCTCTACACCATTCGGCTAAATGCCTAGTGTTGCCCCCTCACTACAAAACCCTAGTTACGCCACTGTATATATCCAAAGAAACCCACCCGACAGGAGTTTTCATACAGCGTAACACCGTGTAGCCATGGATGCTGACAGTATTCCAGTATGGCACTCCCAATTCCACCATATATGTTGTTTACTTTCAGGGCTTTCGTTTATGGAAGGGGAAACCTGGAGAGAGCAGAGAAAATTTATTTTATCAACGTTTCGAGATTTCGGCATGGGAAAACTTAGCCTAGAACCTAAAATGCTGGTAAGTCACACAAAATAGAAAATTCACTGCAAAAAATAAGCATCTTAAACTAAGATGTAATATTTGGATTCCATTTTTAAGACGTTTTTGGCATCTTACAGCAAGACGGTATTGCCGACTTAAAGTAAGATGCTTCATCATCTTATATATCTGCCATCTTATAATGCTGACATTTCATAACGATGACGTCTTTTAAAATCAACCATCTTATTTTCATTTGTCTATAATATTAGCTGTTCAAATCTGACAGACCCGTCATCTTAGGCCTTATAACTTGATTGTAGACCAAATACTGGTCAACATCGTGTTAAGAATGAAATCAAAGTGAATGAAAATCATGTTAGTTAGCCACCCTAGCCTAACGCAGTGCATATAATCGTTCTGGAAGTCAAAGGAGTTTGCTACTTTCGTTAATTGTGTAGCTGTTTTAACATTCGTGTAGGTTATTCATAGGCTGTAGAAAGAATGTGACCATTTGATTTTTTAAGAACATGACTACAGTTTACTTAGGATTAGCACAATTATTGTTTTCACTCGATGTAGAAGAAAGCAGCAGTGAACTTGCAGAGCGTTTTGCTTTAGTGCTAAAACACTGCAACTTATTTATTTTCCAACTCCTTAAATTGCCCCTTAAAATGTTAGGAACTTCACTTCGTTTCCGATTTAATACATTGTACCGTCTTAAAACGTTGGCATATTTTCTTGTTTCACAACTTAAAAAATTGCTATCTTAAAATGTCAGCAACTTTGCCCACTTTGCAGCGTAAAATATTTTGACATCTTAAAATATTGCCGTCTTTGCCAAATGCCCCACTTAAATAAATTGCCGTCTTACAATTTTACAACTTACTCTTTTTTCCAACTTAAAAATAAACTATCTTACGGCGTGGATATCTGAAATTGCTGCCATGTTACACTGAACGAATTTGGCAACTGAAAACTATGGCGTCTTATACAGCTAAACATCTTAAATATTTATTTTGCGTGCTTTTCATCTGATAATAAGATGCATCTTACGTTTAATGGCATCTTAAATTAAACAAGTCTGAAATTGGAACGCATGTTAAACTGGTGGTATCTTAAATCTCCAAAGCACAGCTCCACTCCAACTTAAAATTAGATGGTATTCCGATTTTCAGAAGGCTCATCAACCAAAATAACTGAATTTCAGATGCCTCTTACGAATTTTAAGATGCTTACTGTTTACAATGTAAAGATAGGTGTAATAGTAAGTTGCTTGCAAAGATTAAACAACAAAACAGCCGTCCATTCTGTCCAGATAACTTATATTATTTGAGCATGGCGACTGACTTATTATTCGTGTCAATAGCTGAGATAGTTTGGGTATTTTCCAGCACATAAGGAAAACATACAGAAAATACTGAATGGGGGATAATATCTGCAGCCTGAAAACAATAATTAACTGAACGAATAACAGCTTCGCCGTTTGGATAAAAAAAAAACATTAGAGCTCGTATCCCCATACTCACAGCTGTGAATGTACACAAATAAAAACGGATTAGAGTTCATTCGAGCGCAACGAATTATAATTTGAACTCTAATTCCAGGGAACCAGGACTGTTTTTACACAATGGTTATGTCAGAAAGTGAACGCAGTTTGTGTTTGAAATGTTTAGTGTGTGTTTTTGTGCACCAGGCTTTTTTTTAACAAATATTTGTATGTGTTTTTTAAGTATGGTTCGTGTGAGTGGCTGTATATAATTATTTTGTGTGCTTTTATAATTTGTGAAACAAGCTGCCTCCTAGTTAGGGCAGTTTTCTATGCTTGTGTTGTGTTTAAAGGTTTCTGTTTTAGTTCTAGCTCGTGTGGGCAATTACGTGTTCATTTTGTGCATGTATTTTTAATCTTTCAGAGTTGCAGGCGTTTTGCTGTTTTTGGCGTCTGTTATTTTGTATGTGATAATGGTTTTAGGTTTTCGTTCTTTTTCATGAGTGTTTGGTTTCGTTTATGGAAGGCGAGTGTCTAGTTTGTGTGTGTATTTTTGTGGTCGAAATATCCAGCCGTTTTGTATGTTTGATTAGTGATGTACATGTATGTGTGTACATGGAGGCTAGCATGTCACAATCTCTGTTCCCTGGAATTGGAGTTCAAATTATAGTTCGTTGGGTTCGTGTGCACTCCAATCCGTTCATATTTGTGTACCTTCGCAGCTGATAGTATGGGGATACGAGCTCTAATGGTTTTTTTGTTTGATTGTTCAGTTAATTTGCTGGCTTTTAATCGCTTCCTTATTATTGAAATTGCTACGGTCTGGTCTATCAGGTCTACGGTATGTCCACTGTCTACCCAATTTTGGTCACGAAAAACGAAACATTAGAAATTCGTATTTGTGTTCATGTTTCCTATAAGCAGCAAAGACCGTTTCCTAGCAGCAAATGCCGCATTTTTTGGTGGAGTAGACCCCGATGTTCTCTGCGTATACGATTCATACATGTAAAGTTGTAAACTGTCTCAAAAGATGGAGAACGTTCGCTACACCCTAATTGCTGTCTAGTAGGGTGTGGGAGGATGTGGAATGAATTCTTAAAGCAAGACTAAAGGTAATTTAGGCCCATTTTACTTAAAAAAAGATCGGTCCGATTCGAATGACGTTTCGATAAACAACCTTAATTATGTGCCAAGCCACGGCCACCTACAGTAAAGGCCTGATCAGCTTTGCCTTCCACAATGCTCCACTAGAAGGCGCGACAAATACCGACGCGACAAGTTTGCCAAGTGGCGTCATCGGTTGACAGAATTTGGAACCCTCGTCGGTTAGTTTGAAATTTCGCCGATTGGTGTAGAGATGGCAGCACCTAGCAAACTTGCGCTTCCTTCTATGCTAATGGTTGATTTTACGCGCCTAATTTGTCTTGATCTGATCCGGCCTTTACTGTAGGTGGCTGTGGCCAAGCCAGCTGGTTAAAATTCAAAATGGCGGCTCAAATCAGAGTCGAAAAAACGGGTTTTTCAGTTTGTAATTTCCAAGGCGTTCATCGTATTGAACACAAATCGGGTTACGAATAATACGGTTCCAAATTAA